>CM056377.1:19344829-19469829 GCA_029718625.1 Synaphobranchus kaupii | reverse complement strand
TGGCGTGGCGGTAGGCTCTGAAGGCGTTGTGCAGGGTCCTGTAGGAGACCTTCCTCAGGCCCAGCAGCTGATTCTCTGCTCTGTTAAAGGGACAGGCCGCACTCACCCTGTCGAGCAAACTTGAGAAGTGAAATGTGATACAACTGTGCAGACGTCCCCAGAGCAGCTCTGTCACTACATACTACACAATACTTAACTATGCAACACACAACACACAATAACTAACTATGCAACACACAATACTTAACTATGCAACACACAACACACAATAACTAACTATGCGACACACAACACACAACGCTTAACTATGCTATACACAATACACAACGCTTAACTATGCAATAAACAACACACAACAATTAACTATGCTACACACAACACTTAACTATGTTACACACAACACATAATACACAACGATATGCTACACACAACACAAATTTAACTGTGCTTTTGATGATCAGCATAACAGACAGAGAATACACAACTGACGACAACACATGAAGAGATAAGGCCAGTCAGGAAGCATGCAAACAAACACGCACACACACACGCGCGCACACACGCACACTATGGAGACCCATCAATGTCAAAAATAACGAACACATGCGCAGCAACGTGTGTGTGCCTGCGTGATTAACTTGGTAAATTTTGGTACGCGTGCGTGCGTTGTTACGTGCGCATTGTATTTCACGCGTGACAAGATGATGCGTACTGCACTCAAAGCGTGTACACGTTCGTCTGTCACTGTTAGAGACATTTTGTTATGCGTTCACACACACACCCGTTCGCATTTTTGATGCTACGCAACCGGAAGTTTTATGGAGACCCATACGTCTCATAATGCGCAGCATCCGCGTACATGAACGCCTCGCATAGTTCGCTTCCATTTGATTATATTCTATGATCCAGCAGAGACACTTGGACACACAGGACTTTTGTTCCACTTTTCATTAGATGTAATTCAAGACGGACACAAAGTTAGTAGCCTAGATACACTTTACATTTATTTATTTTTTTGTATTCTGGAAGAAAGTATTTACGTGAAATATTTGTAGTAGTGGGACTACAACTATAATATATAAAGGGGTGGAAAAGGAATTATAGCATTTTGATTGACTATTACAAGCAGGGCAAACATTAGCTAACCAGATGTCAATATAAATGTATGACGTTATGACACCTGCTGAATAGATCTAATATTTACACATTTCCCTGAGGAATGTAAGGTGGGAGTAGTTACTGTACCTACTAACTATTTTCCATAACAGCACGGAAGTTACCATATATAGTACTTCGCCCTATTAAGCCCCTCCATAACATTAACTGACGTTAAAAAAAACGTAACTATGCGAGGCGTTCCATGTACGCGGATGCTGCGCATTATGAGACGTATGGGTCTCCAAACTTCCGGTTGCGTAGCATCAAAAATGCGAACGGGTGTGTGTGTGAACGCATAACAAAATTTCTCTAACAGTGACAGACGAACGTGTACACGCTTTGAGTGCAGTACGCATCATCTTGTCACGCGTGATGTAGTTTGCGCACGTCATAGTGCGGGTGCGCGTGAACGTGTGACAAAAATGTTCTATTATCTTAATGCGTGCGTTTATGCGTGCGTTTGCGAAAAATGCATGCATGTTACACGTAGTCACTCCGTGTCATGTGATTACGTGGTGCGCAACAGTCATTACCCGTGAACGTGCGCGTGCACGCGTGACCGTTATAAGTCAAATGGGGAAATTACATGACAGGTCAGGCGTTGCTTTGCTGCACAGGCATCAAAGCAGGTGTGTGTGACACGTTCAGTCGATAGTTGCGCACGCATTATGAGACGTATGGGTCTCCATATGCACACATGCCCGCGCACGCACACAAACACACGCACACACACACACACACACACAGACACAGACACACACACACACACACACAGACACACACACACACACACACACACACACACACACACAGACACACACAAACACACGCACGCACAAACACACACACACACACACACACACACACACACACACACACAAGACAAACAGAGCAGTCTATATCCAGGAGCTGGAACAAGATGCAGGATATGAGGTCACAGGAGGGTGAAAGAGGATATGATGTCAGAGGTGGTAGGGGGCTCACTTACAGGGTGAATCCTCGGGAGATGACCTCGGTCTCCTGGATGAGTCGCAGGGCCTTGCGGATGAGAGCGGTGAGCTCCCTGCTGTCCTGTGCCAGGCTCTCCAGCTGTGCCCCGCGGGCCCCGCATGCCTCTCCTCAGCCGGGCCGCCCTCCACAGCTCCGCCCCCCCGAAACAGCGAAAAGCCCCCCAGCGCCAGGAGCCAGGGGACCAGTGCAGTCAGGCCCTGCCCATCCCACACAGACCTGAGGCCTGCTAACAGTGCCACCAACACTGCCAGAGTCCAGAGAACCCTGCAGGGACACACACACACACTTACTTATCTAGACACACATACACACACACATACATACACAGACATATCCAGACATACAGAGTCACTGTTAGTCAGTCTCCAGGGAAGAGAATAGCTATAAAAGATAAATTTGGAGAGAGTGAGAGGGAGAGAGAAAAAGAGAAAGATATAGCTAGAGGAGAAAAACATACAGTTTGTTGAGCAACAGGCAGGCTTATATGGAGATGGAGTGAGTGGGGGTGTGAGTGAAAGGAAAGAGAGGACAGAGAAGGGAAGGGGGGTGTCGGGGCAGTACCGGGCAGAGGGGAGGAGCCTGTTTCCGGGCGGGGCCACGGGGAGCCTGGAGGCCGAACCCGCAGACAGGACACCGGGGTCCAGCAGCTCAAGGAGCTCGAGGTCCTCCTGCAGGAACACGTCTTGCTCCAGAAGGAGGCGCAGAGAGTACTGCCGAAACTCTGTGTCCTGGACCGGGAGAAAGATACGCCCCGTCACCAAAAAACTACAAAAACGCCCCCCCACCCCACCGCACTGACCTATGCCAGCTCACAGGACTACACTCACCAGCTGCTGCTCCTCACGGTGCGACATGGAGCTCTGATGGACAGAGAAAAGCCTCCATACTGCATCAGCTACCCTCCACCACACCCCTCTCTGAGAGAGACAGAGAGGGGCAGAAGAGAGATTGGAGGGAGAGAGTGAGGGGTGGACAGCAGAGATGTTGTGGGTTATGTTTAACAGCTGCAACAGTAGAGGAGGTTTCAGTTTTTCACAGGTAAATACTGACAGCCCCCCTGAGGGAAACCATTTCCCTGTGTCTGGAGACCCTAACCTCATGACCCTTAACCCCTTACTCCTAACCACATCCCGTAATCACAGCCCCTAACCCCTAAACTCTAACCCTAATCCTGAAACGCTAGCCTTTACCCCTAAATCCCACTTCCCCCGCCCAATGACATCATCTCTGACTGTTAAAACAGAAAGGAGAGGCCGAATTCAGTGCAGGACAGGTTCACCGGAACACTAGGGGGCGCCGAAACGAGTGCGGCTTTCTCGTGCTCCTGTACGACGGGACGGGCCGTTTCATCCGAGCCTCCGCGGAACGCCGCTTTACGCTTCCTCCTGCCCGGTCCGTTTCCCCCCGGGGCCAGTAGGCTGCCACAGGCACAAAGCCTCTTAGATCATCTGTGTGTACGCTCCCACCTCCCACAAAAACTGTCATCCCATGTCCCCCCAAAATGAATCCCCACCCCCAGATTATGGTTAAAAAAAAAAAAAGATATTGCACCCCGTTCGTGTTGTGTGCACCAGAGGAGGCTGGGAGGCTTTATGTGTGCCCCTGCTGTTTCCACGGTGTGCGGAAGGGGGGCGGGGGAGGGAGTGCAGGGCGGGTGGTGAGCGGCCAGGCGGTACAGAGGACTGCAGACCGCACGGCCTTGGGTATTATTAGTACGCAGCTGTATCGATCACCCTTTTCAGTCAGACGCGCCAGTCAGACGGCCAGATCCACCCTCAGGTGACACAAGCCACGCCCCCCCCCCCCCCCCCCCCCCCACGGTTTTAACGAATCAGGCTAACGGGCTAACTGAGGCGCGCTCAGTTAGACAACGTATTCCAAATGTGAAAATAATTCCATCGGGAGTCAAGCAAGCGTAGCATAGACATTAGCGCCACGACGTGACACCAGTCTTTCCTCGTGATCTGAAACAGCGCTCCATTAAAAATGTAGTGACCAGGGAGACACGTGGTACCCCTGCAGTGCACTGATTTACAGCGGACCCATTAGCAGGGCGAGGTAACCTCTCTCATAAATGCCCCCCTCGAGAAAGCGCTCGATACGTCCTTTAGTCTTACGGAGCGGGGCTCCGCTCTTGTATTTTCAGAACGAACTGTACCTGCCACGCCCGGAGAGGAGAGAGCGTTCGGGGGCCCGGACCCAAAGGCAGGGCGCTGTATCTCAGCTGCGTCTCTTCTGTGAAGATCCCGACAGGCACACGTTCCACGCGCTGCAAAAAAAAACGTCCCGGGTATAAAAACCCCTGATGGTGAAACAGCAACGAGGAGAGTTAAAAATATGGCTGATACTCTAGAGAGGAGAATGGAAGATTCAGTCCCAGTTGACAGCCAACCCCCCCCCCAAACACAGATAAAGCTCTGAGACCATGGAGACAGTTGCCTGGGGAGACGCCTGCAGGCCTCTGTACACGTCTTCGGCCAGCCTGTTGTTCAGAGCGTGCATTTCTTGTGTGTTTACAGAATGCGGGCTGACCGGTACGGTTACCCAGGAGTGTGGGTTTATGTGTCTTTCATAACAAAGCCAGCTCTTGACAGTGATCAGTGGAAATGTTACACCATTCACAACATAAGCCGGCTCAACATAAGCCAGCTCAAATTCCCTCGTCCACAAAGCTTGCAGTGTCGGCCATTTTATCTAATTGGCGAAATGCGTTAATCACCTGATCTGCGCTGTATCATTAAAACGCAAACCTAAAGGAGTGAAGCATGATAAACTCCAGGACAGTCCCTTGCTCACAGTCAGCCTGCTGCTGTATCTGAGCTCACAGCCTGCTGCTGTATCTGAGCTCACAGCCTGCTGCTGTATCTGAGCTCACAGCCTGCTGCTGTATCTGAGCTCACAGCCTGCTGCTGTATCTGAGCTCACAGCCTGCTGCTGTATCTGAGCTCACAGCCTGCTGCTGTATCTGAGCTCACAGCCTGCTGCTGTATCTGAGCTCACAGTCTGCTGCTGTATCTGAGCTCACAGCCTGCTGCTGTATCTGAGCTCACAGTCTGCTGCTGTATCTGAGCTCACAGCCTGCTGCTGTATCTGAACTCACAGCCTGCTGCTGTATCTGAGCTCACAGTCTGCTGCTGTATCTGAGCACACAGCCTGCTGCTGTATCTGAGCTCACAGCCTGCTGCTGTATCTGAGCTCACAGCCTGCTGCTGTATCTGAGCTCACAGCCTGCTGCCGTATCTGAGCTCACAGTCTGCTGCTTTATCTGAGCTCACAGCTGCTGCCGTATCTGAGCTCACAGCCTGCTGCCGTATCTGAGCTCACAGTCTGCTGCTGTATCTGAGCTCACAGCTGCTGCCGTATCTGAGCTCACAGTCTGCTGCTGTATCTGAGCTCACAGCTGCTGCCGTATCTGAGCTCACAGCCTGCTGCCGTATCTGAGCTCACAGTCTGCTGCTGTATCTGAGCTCACAGCTGCTGCCGTATCTGAGCTCACAGTCTGCTGCTGTATCTGAGCTCACAGCTGCTGCCGTATCTGAGCTCACAGCCTGCTGCTGTATCTGAGCTCACAGACACAGATGGATCCCAGAGTCCTGAGTGCAGTGCGTCTCTGTACATTAGGATTAGCCTGAGAAGTGAGGTGGCTTTCGGCCGGCAGGGTCACATGGGCTCCGCTTGGCTTCGCTTGGTTTCAGAGACATGTGGGAAATCACAGCTTATCGGAAAGCAGCCGACAACTTCAGCTGTTGGGCTGACTGTATATGACCCTCCTAACCGGACACCACAATCGCATATTTCAGGAGATTTTTCTCCTTTGAAACACACACACACACACACACAAGTTCAGGCAAGCATAGACACACACACGCACAAGTATATGCTTAACTGAACAGACAGAACCTGTCCTCACTGAACCAGTTCAGACAGTTTCATATTCCAAAAAAGCCTAAACCTAAACAACAACATTCTAAACATGGAGAAAAAATGTATATAATAACTCATTATATACAGGTATGCCATCTGCCAATTTGCGGCTTGGCGGGGCATGCCTCATATTATTAAAATAAGCACTGAAACTCTGACAACGGGAAATCAAAAAGGTGAGAGAGCTTTATCTGGGTCCGGCAGGAAGAGCGCTGTGCTTTCCACAGGAAGTGTCACCAGCAGGCCACCGGAGCCTTTCCAGGCCCTCAGATACCGTGTACCCGGAGCAGCACAACATCAGGCTGCATGAACGACATAAGACCGACCAATCGGCTTCACCCAGCTATGCTTCCGCCCCCAAAGCCCCCTCCCCCCCCCCCCAGAAAAAGAGGACAGAGCGGGTTTCTCAGGTATGCCCAGTGGCAAGGAACGAACACGAATGAATAAAGGGGTGAGTTTAGAGTGGTAATAAAGGAACACGGGCCAGAAATCCACTGCTCTGTCAGCATTTGAGGAAACTGAATACATAAGGAAGGAACCAGTTCAGTGCGATCCAGTGATCCAGTGATCCAGTGCATTTTCCCCCAGGGTGATGAAAAGCACGTGCGTTGAACGGACGCCCGCGCGTAAATACCTTCCCCTGCATTCTCACGCTCCTCCCTCATCTCTCTCTCTCCCCGCGGTGCATTCTGTCTGCCTGCCGTTCATAGGCAGGTGCTAACCCAAGCAGAGAGCTCCATGCCTGGGTGGCGTCTGCCGGGCTGACATAGCGGAGCTCCAATTAATCAGCTCTGCGCCGTCCTGGGCTGACCGAGACAATCCCACAATCCCCCCCTCCGCCACCATGCGACAGGCATTAAGACTGATCCACAATATACAAAAACAAGGCAGGGAGAGACACACACAAACACACATACATACGTGCACACGCACACGCACACGCACACACACACACACACACACACACACACACACACACACACACACGTTAATATACTAGACGGCCTTGGCCTAGTTCTGGCTGGTAATTAATGGCCTGGAGGCCTGTGTCAGTTGCAGGGCAGTTCCACACAGAAGATACTGGTCATATTTACTCCCAGCCCCCAGCCAATTACAACACAGTGCACCGTCGTGACTGACAGGAGAGGGGGCGAACCCACTGCGGCTTTTCCAAATAACCATCTATACCTCACACAACTCACACGGTAAGACGTCAACATCGCAGTTCTTATTGCAGAGTGTCTGCTGAGGATCCCCCCTTAAAAGCTTGCATTTGGTGTATTTCTTCATTGTGAGGTTTCTAACCGCCACAGGGCAGTCCACGCCGTGCCTAAATAAAAGGCGGAACTGTGCCCGGTGACCGGGAGGGCTACGGGGAGCTTGGGGGGCTGGGTACAGGAAGGAGCCTGCGCCTGAGTCACAGGACGGGGGGGGGACGGCGGCGGTACTCACTCTGAGCGGGGCGAGCCCATCCTGTGTGAGGGGCCCCTCCCCCCCTCCTCCCTCAGCCCGCTCTTCCTCCCAGAACCCCGTCTGACGTGCCTCCGAATCCCAGCGTCCCAGATCCTGCAAGTACTGAGAGCGAGAGAGAGGCGGAGAGAGTGAGAGAAACAGAGGGAGAGGGACAGAGAGGGAGAAACAGAAGGAGAGAGAGAAAGAGAGGGAGAAAGCAGCGTCAGCTTCTTCAGTCGGCACTCCAAACCAGCCCGTGCAAGAGCTGAACGATAAACACAACCTATGGCTTTTTCTCCCCCAGAGGATTCAATATCAATATGAAACATTACACAACTGCAACACGGCCTTTTTGAAAAAAATGCCAGAGGCTGCATTTCAAAGCACTACAAAGAGACAGCGTGTCGGAAAAGTTCAGCTCCATCATATTAGCACTAAGCCCAGGAAATGTAAAGTTGTCAAAGGAAGGGCTAAAAAAGCACAGATTTCCTTCTGTGTGACGGAGCCCAATCCCCGTTCTTTCTGTCCGTTGTGTTTATAGGTCGGCGTTCTGGACTTCGGCCCTGATAGGGAGGAGCGCCGGCTTTTCGGCGAGGGCGGACGTGGGCACATTTTTTCACGTGTGGAGATACAGAGCGAGCGAGCTGGGATAGGGAGCATACAAGTTTGGGAAACTGCGCTGCTAGCTGGAAGGCGTCAGGTTCTTATCTAGGGTGGAGCTCTGTTGTTGGGCCCCAGGGTGAGGTCCCCTACCTGAGCTCATCCTGTAAGATAGAGCTGTGTGAAAGGTGTGTGAGCTGTACAATTTGCTATGATCACAGGAGTCTGCTGAGAACTCACTAGCCTTTATCACACTCTACTGCCCTCTACACTCACTCTGCTGCCCTCCACACACTCTACTGCCCTCCATATTCTTCTACCCTTCACACACTCTACTGCCCTCTACACTCACTCCACTGCCCTCCACACTAACTCTTCTGCCCTCCACACACTCTACTGCCCTCCATATTCTTCTGCCCTCCACACACTCTACTGCCCTCTACACTCACTCCACTGCCCTCCACACTAACTCTACTGCCCTCCACACACTCTACTGCCCTCTACACTCTACACTCACTCTGCTGCCCTCCACACACTCTACTGCCCTCCATATTCTTCTGCCCTCCACACTCTGCTACCCTCCACACTCACTCTACTGCCCTCCATATTCTTCTGCCCTCCACACTCTGCTACCCTCCACACTCACTCTACTGCCTCCACACTAACTCTTCTGCCCTCCACACACTCTACTGCCCTCCACACTCTGCTGCCCTCCACACTCACTCTACTGCCCTCCACTCACTCTACTGCCCTCCATAATCTACTCCCCTTATTGAACCGGTTGGATGATGCATCTAATGTCTTTGCCAAACCCTGAAAGGCCTCTTTTTTCCCATAATGAATTAATTTAATTACATCAGGAAAAAAGCAGACAGATTAGCTGAGCCACGGTCGCATGCTACAGATTCAGAGCTCGAACCAGTAAGCCACACGTGAGGAAAAGACCTGCCCCCCAGCCTCCTAAACAAGGCACGCCCTGCCCCGTCTGGCCAGCATGCAAAATCGCACCGCGGCTGGAATTTCCAGCGTGAACTCGGGGAAGCATCAGAAACACGCGACTGTCTCAGCCAGGCCTGAGGCCTTTTCTCTGCAGCCAACCAGCCACAGACACATTTCTGTGCAAAACAGAAACAGTCAGAAAAGAAAACAATATCAGGGTACTCGGTTCCAAGAGATATTTCATGCTTCACAGCCTGGGTTTTCAACAGGTGGTCCGGGGACCCTTTTTCATTTGTAATGGGGGTCCCCTGGATGCCTTTTGAGTCTGGGTGGGGGTTCCCTGGATGCCTTTTGAGTCTGGGTGGGGGTCCCCTGGATGCCTTTTGAGTCTGGGTGGGGGTTCCCTGGATGCCTTTTGAGTCTGGGTGGGGGTTCCCTGGATGCCTTTTGAGTCTGGGTGGGGGTTCCCTGGATCAGGAAAGGTTGAAAATTCCTGCTTCACAGGATTCACTGTTAAATGGCTCCTATGTTTGATCCTTGTTTTCGGGTCCTCACTGGCTTAGGAATTTTCCTACCGGAGCTGTCAAAACTTACACATATGGAAACGGGGCCTGTTGGAATGCACAGGTAACTTCTACATCAATTCTTATAACAAGAACCATATGGCAGTCTAAGAAAATAAATAAATTAATAAAAAATGCAGGAGAATGCAAAAACATCTGGTGAAATCAGTTTCACACAATAAACACTGTAGTCTCAAGGCTAAATATGTTAAGACAGTGTAGTGTCATGTAGGCCTGGTAAGGTATGGAAGTAGGGCAGGTGAAAACAATTCAGAGCCGCAAACAAATCTGTGTATATAAACAGAAGTGTAAATGTCCAGCTCAGTACACAGTTCACTCAAGTAGAAATTTCAGAAAACTAAATTTTTTACTAAACCATTTCTGAAATAATATTATACATTATATTTACATGCGCCTTTCGGCTGGTTAGCCCAGCGTCGGCCACCGCCCACCATTACACCCTCGCCTGCAATTGGTCAACAAGGCTAGAGTTGCTGAAGCTTTTCAAGGATATATCCACTTGTATGACTGCGCAAACAGGGACTACAGAACCGCTGAAATTTCATTTTTAAAGAAACTCCTTTTTACAATTTATAAATTGATTTTACTCACTGTTTTCTTAACACCAGAGTCGCCAATTGGCCCATATCAGCGTTGTGATTTTAAATGTGTAATTATTTCATCAGGGTTTATGCTACATTTCCATCCTGCCATGAGCCTACTTTTTGAACATAGCAATAGGCCTAGTGCAAATGCCTAATTTGTAATTATAAAAGTACGCTGAGTTTCTTTAGATTATAGATAAGTGTAAATCGTTGTCCCTCTCCTCCAGGAGTGCACTGACTGCATTTGCATAATGGGCGCAATAGCGCATTGAGATAATGATTGTGATATCGAAACTCATAACGAGTTTCTAATCCATCTGGTGTGGAGCATCATTAAACGAACAGACCTCAAGTCGCAGTGAGTATACTGACATTTGCTCCCAGTGCCATATTCGACAGCAGTTCGACAGCCTTTGCAAATCCGTTTTAAGTATACTGGGGCCTTTACAATGGTGAGGGGGAATCTCACCTCAACCACTACAAATGTGTAGCACCCACCTGGGTGAAGCATGGCAGCCATTTTGCGCCAGAACGCTCACCACGCATCAGTTGAGGTAGAGAGGGAAAGAACTATTTTTTTCATCCAATTACATCAGGGGATGATTAGGTGGCATGTTGAGAGAGGCAAACCAGGTCACTGGGGTACCCCCTACTCTTTGCAATGAATGTTATGGGATCTTTAATGACCACTTTGAGTCAGGACCTCGGTTTAACGTCTCATCCGAAAGACAGCGTCTCCTACAGCACAGTGTCCCCATCACTGCACTGGGGCGTTGGGATTTTATTTGACCAGAGGGAAGATTGCCCCCTACTGGCCCACCAATGCAACTTTGTTTTCCCTGGAGGTCTCCCATCCAAGTACTAACCAAGCCCACACCTGCTAAGCTTCGCCCATTTGGCAGGAGTAGAATGCATGGTGGTATGGCAAATAACAGTGATTGACAGATGAACCATGCGAACCAGCAGACAAAATCTTATGGACGCAGTCAGTTGCTACTGTCAGTGTTGCACGTGACTACTCAAGAATGTATTATTTCTGTTTTATTATGCAACTTATTACCTGCTAAATGAGATCTTGCTTTGACAATGAATGCTTCCGTCGCAAGGGTTTTCAGGGCTGTTTCAGTGGAGCCAGATGTCCTGCAGTTGTAATACTTATTTAAAGCTCCAGTTTTACAACGAACACTGACCTAATTCCACCAACCCAACTGCCAATCCACTGCTGCGGAAGAACCGAACACAGGGTTCGTTTCGCGAGCTAGCTTCATTATCAGGCAACAAGTTAGCTATCGTCACTAGGCTAGACAGACCTACAAAGTATTAAATCATTAATACAAAACATGCATAACCAGCGATCTTTCACACGTGTATTTTGACAGACAGAAGCAGGACACGCTGAGATGTTTGACAGTAAAATGTGACCACTGAAAACGCTCCCCATCATCATTCAGAAACAGCACGAGCTGCCCAGCTGGCAAAGAAAATGACTGCAGCACGAAGGGCGACTTCCACATGAATAACCTAGTAAACTAGTAGTTAACATGCAAAGTACAACGGGTCATCCATCAGTAGCTACAAATACCTAACGTTATACCTCCTGTGTTGAGCTACCACATATAGCCACCGACTGCAATGCATAACCAGTCTAATACGCATATAGAAGATGCACATGTCAATGGCATATGCAGAAACACACATCACAGGCAGATCAAACGGCCACATCGCAATAAATTATCCCGAAACGCTGCACGAACCTCGAATTCCACCTCTTCATCAAACTCCTCAGTCATTGCTCTCCGCCATAGGTAGCTCGCTGTCTTACTGTTCCTCACGCATTCTGGGATTGTAGTCCAAGAAAGTCAACGGGACCTGGAAGTTGTGCGAACGCGAGACAGGAGGAGTGTAGGTGTTTTCAAAACTGCACTCCCCATAATGCACCAGTGTTCAAAACTCCACCAGTCGCAAGTATCGTTCAGAAGTACCTCTAGTGGAAAGTTGGCGTAATTGAACCCAAGTCTTTACAGTGGCGAGTTTGACTGTGAGGTTGTGAGGACCTCTTGAAGTTTGAACGATTGAGTCGAACCATTTCAATTTATTTTTGCAAGGAGAAATATCGAAACTATCTTGGAAAAGTTTGTAGGTTTACTTGGAATTTGTCTCGCGGATGCAGGAGCCAGCAATGCGCCTGGAAAATGAAAGCCGACGAAGTTACTTGCTAACATTGTCAGACTGAAAGCCAGTTATTCATGGAGTAGAGACCGAGGTTTGGGAATCATGAGCACAGGTTAGTTTGCTCAATGGGTTATTTCACTAACCGTAGTTATGTACTGATCTTTGATCAGTTTCCTCGACAGTGTAAACATCTAGCCAACTACACTGTTTGATAATCACGGAGGCAAGTAGCCTATTCACAAACTTTACACTAACGTTATTTAAACTGTTCCGTTGCTTTCTGTAAATTATTAACCAGCTAAGTAACGTATATTTATCCGAGTTCTGCTAGTGTGCTCAGAGTAAAACAACTCGTTTGTTACAATTTTGGGATCAACAGTTTACAGTTATTTTGCTTGTAGTGACAACTAAATACAATAGCCTACTGTCAGTGAAGCTACCAAAATCCTCAGCAAGAAGTTTAATAAATTTCTCGGTTTGTTTGTAAACCACACAGGATGTGATCCTAAGTCTTGTTTGAAGTTTGGAAAACTATTGTGAGAATCGCTTCAAGGCATTAAGTGCATGTTGAGACAGATTTACATGCAGGGAAAGACTTTTTCATATGTATGTTAGTATTTTTTTTTCTATGTGAATGTGTTGTCACTGTCCGATATGTGGCAAAATAATCCCTCTTGGCCGTGGTAGTGGATACAAATGTACATGTAACCCCAGTGTAATTCGGTAGGTAATGTTTATTCCGACTTTTCTAGTCCAGGTAGCCTACACTTTCGCTGGTTTTCATGTTGCTACATTTCACGTTGTATCAAGTTACATTTTAGTATTTTGAACGCGGATGTACTTAGTTTCATGGGTTACATGTTGACGAGGAAGGTATCCCTGTATGGGATAAAGTATTTTTTTTCTTGCGTTGTCAGTAGATGGTTAAGAGAAGGGAAAATAGACGCACATCCGCTCAATGACTGGACACTCGTGGTGACCACGAAGCAATACTACCAAGTACTAGTTGGGCAGAAAATATGGCTTCAAGCCGGTCCTTTGTGTTCAAGGGGATACCGGTGTGAGCTATTTGGCTCCTAGCCTTACTTTCTGTAAAGACCACGTATGAAATGTTAGGCTCCGTCATGTAGCCTATGATGCGAAAAACACCCGATAGTCGCGCATAAAAAAAGATTTTTATTTTTTTTTAAAGCCTAGACTAGCATTGTAGCCTACCGGAGCCAAGAATGCAGTTTCCATCAGCTTTTGTTCCTGAATATTTAATTTTCCTTTTTCTGTGTAAAGGAAATTCGATTCTAGCATACTGTCAGGGTGTTTCTCTTCTCTTTATTTCCCCCTCTGTAGCCTACTTATTTTCCGTAGATCATTGGCATTTCCAAGAACAGAAAAGACTGTCTCAGGTCAATGAGGGAGGCCTAATTCAGATTTGTAGGCTGCTCTTGTTTAACACTTTAGGGGAAAATAAGATATGCGCCCAGCACTAGGGAACAAGAGGTTATTGACGAGCCATCACCAAAGTAAAAAGAATGGTTTTATTGTCTTGGTACATTTCCCAAAATACAGGGACAAATAAGCAAACCACCGACCAACTATTACGATATTCGACGGCTGCAAGCCGAGCGACAGAGTGCGTTTTCCCTTTCTTTGGAAGTTCCATGCTTTAAAGTTCTTGCAGGAACACAGATTTTGAAAATACTCCGTGAACAAAAAGGCTTGTTTTCATGGCGCCAGGTAGTTGTGTGGGCCTGCTGAGAAGAGCGGAGATGAGTGCTGCACGATGCTACTTGTGCAGAGTCAGCAACAGGCTTCGGTTATAAAATGACATCACACCAAAACCCATTAACAGTGCGGCACTTTGTGCTTTTCCCCGGAACAAGAAGACGCGTCGCCAGCCGGGCCTGATTTCCACAGCGAGTTATACACAGTCCGTGGTTACAGGCACATTTGAACATGTATCACATTTTTGACATTATTTATTACCCTGTCTGTAGTGACGTTAAGCTTCTGGATTGTTATACATATCCACCAATCATACTGAATAACACCGACTAAAAGGCTCAATGGCAATAATATACAGGGTTTAATGCTGCAACCCATGGGTTACACTTGGATGACAAGAGTAGGCCTACTATCCATGCTACCACGTTTGCTTTCTCGATTAGTGTTTACTGTGTTTTTAACCTTTTGGTTCATGTCTATCATATTTGGCAGTGAAGCAAGCGATGCCGCTAAATGTCTTGGCCAGATGTGTGTTCATATTTTGAAATTAGCTTTTGTTGAACAGCGCCCCCACCACACCTTCCTTCTCGTCGTGCGGTGGCATGACAACCAGACCTGCCCCGGGAAGTCTTGTGCACTGAGTCAACAGAGGACTTTGTTTGGGTGTGTGTGATTGACCCACATGTCTGAAAATGTGTTAGACGGCAAATATGGCACTTGCACTGCCGCAGTGCTTTTCAGAGATGTGCGTTCTGCATGCAGCAGCTAATAATAGCTGTATTCCAATTCCAATTTAATTAACTTAATTTTATATTTTATGTCTTTATTTGGTGTGTTTGTTTGTGTGTTGTGGGTCTGCCCCTCTGTCTGTCTTTTTTGTTGTTGCTGGTGGCTACAACTGAAGTTCCCGAAAGGGAAAATAAAAGTTATTCTATTCTAATAATTATAAAATGCAAACCACTATGGCATGTTTTGTTTGTTGCATTTCATAGTGTTTTACATAGAAAGGTAAAAGCACAGATAAAATTAGGCAAATTTAATAAGAAGTAAATATATTGCTCTCTCCCTTTTCTGTGTTTCCTTAGCTGTTCTAGTATTTATGATATTTGATATGTGTGCCTTTTGCCACATATATGGCTGAGAGAGCAACCATAAGACTTAATCTCTCCGTGAGCCATCTGCATTTTAACATTTCTCTGAAAACAGGCACAAACCAGATGAACGGCAGGGAAGAAATTGATTTGCTTTTAAGAAAATCCAAATTTACAGGATGCATGCGGGAAAGTAAGACCTCACGCCAGCATCCTTATGAGACTTCCTGTAGTAGTGTGTGTGTCTCGGAGAGTGTGCTTTTTTGGAATGTGTCTCAATGTTTTTTTTAAAGTTTTTAAAAAAAAATATTTTTTAAAGGAAGTCTAAACTTGTTTTAAAAATTGCACCATAAAACACTTGCAATGACACAAGAAACTAATTTGCTTTCAAAGCCGGCCCTGGTTATTGTGGGCCAGTTTAGACCCATGGCAGCTCACTTTATGTCCACCACACCGAGCGGCTATTTTAAACCCAGTGGAAGCTGGAAGGAAAAAAGACACAAAAGACAGAACGATTGAGATGGTCCAAGGGTTAGATTTTTAAGGATAATATAAATCATTGTCTCTTTAGGTCTTATTCTCCGTCTTTCCCTGTAGCTTGCCTCATTTCTCTTATTGAAACATTAAAGGAGCGAATCATCCTTTTTCTGTTGATCATGGCAGGCGGTTTAGCAGTGGCTTATATGATATTAGAAACCCCTAGAGTCTCTGAGTTATAATGAGAAATGTTGTTTGCTGGCTCAGTGCTCGTTACTGATTCAGATCACAGATGGGGACAGGAAACCTGCTGATTGGCTTGTGTAAAATAACTGTGCTTGTGTAAGTCTAACATGTGGCTTATCTCTGTCAGACTGTGCTGTTCCTACGTCGGCTGCGTTTCACTTGAGCAAGATGTACAGTGCACCCGGAAAGTATTCACAGCGCTTCACTTTTTCCACATTTTGTTCACTTTAAGGGTTGTTTCTCCTGACTTTTTTCCCTATAGAGTTCTATAGGAAAATGAGTCCGGAGAAATAACCCTTGCAGTGATCCATCCACATCTACTCCATATCTGGCAACAGAGTGATGGTTTGGGGCTCGTTTGATAGCTCAGACCCTTGATAACTTACAGCCATTTAGCCAGTCATGTGTTCCATACTGTACCAGTGTAATTTACAGCTGAATCTAGTCTCACCCCCCAATTTCCATAGAGATCCATTCAAATGCAGAGAGGTTATAGTATCGCTTGTAACAGTACCTGAAAATAAGATATCGACAGTTTTTTGATGTTGATGGTCACAGACTTCAGGAAGTAACAGCATGTAAAGGATATGCGACCAAATATGAAATATGATACTTTAAAAATACGTTAAAGCAAAGGGTATGAATACTTATGTAAATGAGAAATTTTAGTTTTTTATTTTTAATAAATTTGCAAAAATCTCAAAAAAAACTTTTTTCACATTGTCATTATGGGGTGTTGTGTGTAGAATTTTGAGGGAAAAAATGAATTTAATCAATTTTGGAATAAGGCTGTAACAGAACAAAATGTGGAAAAAGTGAAGCGCTGTGAATACTTTCCGGATGCACTGTATATGGAAGTCTCTTTTTTTTAGTATTTGATTGTGCCTTTGTTATGTCCCAAGGTATGCCCAGCCTTGGCCTGTAAAATGTAGGTTACTTGGCCTGTATCTGAGGGAAATGGCTGCTGGTAGTGTTGGTCCTTGATGTTTCTGCTGTGGATTTCTCTTTTCTGTCCCCTAGGTGTGAAGAAGCCGCCCGTGGCGCCCAAACCTAAGATCGTTCAGCCGCAGAAATCGGTGCCCCCGCCCATCGCCCGAAAACCCGACGTAGTCTCTTCATGCCCTTCCCCCGGCAGCACTGAAGAGAGCCAAACCGGCCGTCGCCCCCAAACCATGCCTCCCAAAGACCCCCTCCAGTCCGGAACCCAAACCCGTAGCCTCAAAGAATCGAACCTGTGCTCAGGAGAGGAGCAGCAGCTCCGAAAAGCTGGGCGCTCTGAACTCCAGGAACGGACTGCCGGCGGAGTTCAGCAAGCCGGACTCAGATTACATCATACCGACCTGCAGCTGTGGCCAGCGCGGCTGTCCCCACTGTCGACACACGGACAGCTTTGATACTCAAATCGTCATCGAGCCGCTAGAGAACCTTCCAGCTCGATGGCAAAATGGCAGAGTGGATGGGTCCGAGACGCGGGTCTCGCCCGTTCCCAGAGTTCAAGCGAAGACGGAGACTGCCCGTGACAAATTGGAGAGTGGCAAGAGCCAAGTGGTCAACGCCAGCTTTCTGGAGCAGAAGCTCAAGGACGTTTGGGTCCAGGCCGTGTCCACGAATAACTACCACATGAAGCACCGCCCTCAGGAGAAGACCCTGGTGCAGAACGGAAAGGCTGGGACGGCCAATCGGAACCTGAACCCTGTTCTCAACGCCAGTGGCTCTGGCAGGACGCAGTCACTTCCTGAAACGTCGCAGAGCGACGAAGATGACGGTTACTACGCCGTTCCTGCTGTCTGTAAACTGGAAGATGTCTCCGGACCTGCAGAGACCTCCGTGGATTTCCCAGAGGGAGATGGAGAGGAGGGGCAGTCTGGCAGATCACACCCTGTGTTCCAAGTCCCAGCAGCCCCCAGGAAGCCCCTCCCCATTCCCACACCACGGAAACCGAGGAAGGCTGCCCTCATGAGGCAGGACGGCATGGAGGAGATGCAGGAGGAGGCAGAACAGGCTGAGGAAAAAGTCAAAGGTTTGTCGGTTGTGAGGAACAGCTCGTTCCTCTCTCCCAAAGTGTTCATTCACACGCAGAGTGTCACCTATTCCAGAAGCCCCACAGCCAATCAGGATCATTCATCAGCCTCCAGGGGACCTGACGTGGAGGCGGAATCTGCCCTCCCTGTCCCTCCTCCTCGTCGTGCATCCCTGACGCCCGCCCTGGACAAACACTTGGACTCTTCCCATGTGGGTCACCTGCAGGAGGAAGACGAGGGTGAAGAGTTTGCGCAGGGCAACCCCGCCGTTTCCGAAATCGTAAATCCCGTCAAGGAAGAAGAGGAAGATGGCTACGGGTTCGCACAATACCCGGTCACCAGGAGCCTGCCCAAGCAGATCAAGCTGAACTGCAGCCTGCCCCTCTCTGTGGCAACCAGAGCGGCCTTCGCGGAGGAGAGATCACCGAAGGTGGCCCCGAAGAAACCGCAGAGGCACAGCCTGCCGGCGTCAGGGCTGCTGAGGAAAGAGCTGTCTGAGGAGGCGCCAGAGAGGAGGGCTAAGGGCGGGAGCGGGAGGGCTCCATCATCCGCCCGGAAGGAAGAGGACGAGAAACCATGCACAGAGGAGAGTGGGGGGGTCGCCGAAGAGAGAGAGGGCCCCACAAAAGAGCTGCCATCGCCCCCCATGGAAAATGCGTCGTGGAGATTGACTCGAACCTTCGTGCCATTTTTCGGACGGCAGGCATCCAGGAACAGCAGCGTGGGGGGCAAGTCACCCGGGCCGAACCTGGGGAAGCAAAGGGCGAAGTCTTTCTCGGCGGCGGATCTAGTGCGCGCCGACGGCCAGAAGAGGGGCTCTTTCCGGAAGCTTCTGGAGCTGAAGCTGTCCGTGAAGATGCTGCCCAAGCTCCTGGCCAAAGGCAGCCAGTCTCTGGACTGCACGTCTGTGGAAACGGAGCAGTCTGTGGACGGGGAGTGGATCCCAGACAATCACCAGCAGTGCCCGTTAGCCAAGGGCTGGTGTGTGACCCCCAGCAGCATTCCGGCAGGACATCGAAAGATGTCGTGCCCGCTGATCGGCGTGGAGCAGAGCGTGGACGGGGACGAGTATAGACCCGAGGTGGAATCTGCTGTGGAATACGAGAACCTTCCGTTTTATGACGAGATTCCGGAGTACATGAACCTGCCTTTGTTGAATGCTACCCACCTGGGCTGGCATAACTCCTCCAGCATAGAGGATGGGGATGAGGACATCTACGAGGAGCAGGAGCCCTACGAGTTTCATAAGAAGTACATCCCACAGGAGCACCACAGTCTTCTCACCCATCTAAGGTAATGAGATTAAACATGACTATTTTTCTGTTTCTTTATTTACCTCAGTGTAAATGTGGAACCAGGGGGTTATTTCACAAACTGGATTTCTGAGTTAGCTGGATAACTGCACTGAGTAAAACCAGGAACCTTCCCAAATCTAGAACATGGACGAAAGTAAAAAGAGCTGTTCCATATTTTACTCAGTGCTGTTATCCAGCTAACTCAGTAATCCTGCTTTGTGAAATACCCCCCTGTCTCATTATACCCCTTTCCCACTGTCGAGCTGCAACCAGGCTGGCTCTTTAGACCCCTTTCCCACTGTCGAGCTGTAACCAGGCTGGCTCTTTCGACCCCTTTCCCACTGTTGAGCTGGAACCATGTTTGTTTACCCTGCAGCTAAGGCCGACTGGCCTAGTACAGTAAATTCCCTTTCCACGGTGTTACCATCCAGAGCTGCAGCATATGACAGCTAACCAATCGCTGGCACCTGCCTTCGTTTGCAGTTGGGCTCAGGGGTTACCTTAAAAACCGAGTCGACCGCATTCCTCTGGTCGTGTGCTGTGGTCCTTTCTTCCCAACAGCGTCTGCCGTTAAAAGAAGCAATGCGGTTATGCAGCTTTCTTACTCCACCTCCTAGCACGTGGCCAGTATAAGTCAGGACAGTAGACCGAGCTGACCTGGGACCTGGATCACCATGGCAACAAAAGGCAGGGCAATCAATCACCCAGAACCTCAAAGAAGGAAGCCTGCCTGGGCCCGGCTCCTGTACAGCAGTAAAGTCAGTGTTAAAGTAACCCCCGATAGAGGCTTATGAAAAAGGGCTCTCTTTGCAATCAGACCTACAGAGAACTATGACTGGCGCGTTGCATGCAGGTTAGCGTGCGGCGGCCCAGCGACCTAGTGCGCGGAGAAGCCCTCCCCTTCCTCCCCCACACTTTTGTTTAACTCAGGTCAGGGTCAACCTTTGTGGCCAGCGGAGACGTTACAGATGCGGGGCGCGATGGACAAGTGAGCGAGCGAGCAAACAAACAGATGAGCGAACGAATCTCTGGCCGAGTGAGGGAGGGAGGGAGAAAGAAAGAGGAGAGGCAGGAGGGGGGAAGGAATTAACAATCCGCTGAGCTGGTCCTTCGTGTAAACCAGTGCACGCAGGAAGAATTTGTTGAATGCGCTTTATTCATTGCATCGCAATGAAGATCAGTGGAGGCTCTGGAATTCAAAAACACATTGTTTAGTTAGTCACCGGTTTTTGTTCCTCATTTCAGATGTGGCCCGGTGTGATAAATTAACTTGCCTTTCCTCTTGTTTGGAGGTAAACAGGCTGTCGGTGTTAGATATCCTGTTGTGTGCTCTTCGTAAGGAAATAGAAATGCAGATGCCTGAAGCCGTATCTTTGAGTTTCAAAGTGGTGTATTGTAAGAAGGCCGGAATTTCTAGTGTCGCGTCATTCGGCGCTGTTGCAAAACTCATCTGTAAAACGTGCTTGGTACATCCATTCGAAACCAAGACCGATCCTGGGATTTTAAGATGCTGACAAAGATCTCAACAGTTTAACCCTGTAGAACCCAGTTGCCGTGTATTGAGTCTTAAATCTGGCGCTTTAGGGCTCTGTACAGAATGTGAAATTGTTGAGCCTCTAGTGTAAGCAAAGAGGAGTTTTTTTTGGGGTTATTGCTTCGTTTGCTTGAGGATGTTCTAGGTTCCAGGCCGTGGGCCGTCTGAGCTGAGTGACCCGTACGGCGCACGAGGCCGTGGGCCGGCCCCAGGCCCGGGCCCGGGCTCGGGAACGTGGGCCCTGAAAGGGGCATTCATTCGGCCGCCCCGCGTGGGCCTTTTCCTGTGAGCTATTTTCAGCGGCCCAGCCAGGAAGCGTTTGAATAAAGCAGAGCTGCAGTGGCCCTGCCTCGGGCTTCTCTCTGCAATCAGTGTGGAAGTAAAACATTTTAAAACTGCCATTGTACAAACTAACTGCATCTTTGAAAAGGTCTCTCTTTCTGCCCCCCCCCCCCTCTCTCTTTCTGTCTCTCTCTCTCTCACTCTTACTTTCTGTCTCTCCCTCTCTCTCTCTCTCTTTCTGTCTCACTCTTACTTTCTGTCTCTCCCTCTCTCTTTCTCTGTCTCTGTCTCTGTCTCCCCCACCTCCTTCCTCTCACCGTTGCCTATGAGGGAAACCCCTAGTTGATAGCGGTTGCTCTGTGTAAGGGCCTCCTGCACTGATCCCAGATCAGCTAATACAGGGATTGGGGAAGTGATGGGGTCTGCATTGGGGGCACTACCTATCTACTACAGGCACACCAGGAAGGTTGATGAGCGTTTAATATTTGAACATTCAGATTTTTCCAAGATAATTCCAAGCTCCAACATGTAGTTAGTGATAACTATGCGATCATTTTTATATCATCATTTTTCAGAGCTTAACCCTTGTGAGCATTTAACCCACATGCAGCTCTGATATGTCCGACCTCCTCCCTCTGCCAGCCTTTCTGAGACGGTTCTGTTAGCCACAGCTAGTCCACGCCGCTCCCGTAATTACATCAGGTTTAATCCAAACTGGCTGTCCTGCCGTCCAGGGATATTACCACAGAAGAAGAGCGCAGTGCCTGGCTCCAGATCACAAGCTTGCCAATTAGGAGCATTTCACTCAGCAGTTTGGTTCAGGGGAAGGGGGGGAGGCGGGGCGGGGTGTGTCGAGGCACGTCGTGCAGAGAACGGAAAGCGCCTTGAGGTGAACGGGTGAACGCAGCGACCTGTGACCTCCCAACGCTCCGACGCTGAAGCCTGACACCGGGCTGTACGGGCGGGGGGGGAGTCGGGGGGTGGGGTTTGGTTTGGTTTGGTTGGGTGCAGGTGCAGAGCTCCAGCTGCACATGATCTGCGCAGAACTGATTACGTTCCAGTCTGAGTTTTATTAAAGTGCTGCCAGGCTGTTCGGCCTGTTGAGGTTTACATAACCAGCTCTGCAGTACTCTGTCAACAAGAGCAGCTCTGTCCTCATCTACTGGAATACCTGAGAGAGAGAGGGGAGAGGGGGAGAAAAGAGAGGGAGGAAATGAGAGAGTGGGAGGGAGAGTGCGAGAAAGAGAGAGATGGAAGAAGAGGGGAGAGGGGCGCTATCCTGTGAGCTTGCAGTGTAGGAGGCGCAGTAGGGGCCCAGGCTGTGAGAATGCATTTGACATTATTCACCAGCGTGCAGAACATCTTACTCACCTACTAGTACTGTCTGTCCGTCCAGGGGTCTGCATTAGAGAAAGAAAGAGAGAGAGAGAGAGAGACCGAGTGAATGGTGCTTTTAAACCCATTGAAAAGATATGTCATTAAGAAAGAATACCATAGGTGTGAGTGAGCATGTGAGTAGTGGAGTGAGTATGTGAATGAATGAGTGTGTGTGTGATTGAATGTGTGTCTGTGTGTAATTGAATGTGCGTTTGCGTGCGTGTGTGAGTGCGTGCGTATACTGATACCGCTGATTTCCCGTGACTGACTGGTTCTGGATCTTCAGGGGTCAGGGAGTCAGGGCGTTGGCTGTGCTGGATTGCAAGGCAGGGTTAGAATAATAGTTTTAAACTGTAAGGAGGATGTGCTCACGGGTTACCCTGTTCTGGCCGGACTGTGGGCGCACAAAGGACCCCTCTGTACCTCAGTTCCGCTCAGGCCTGAGAGCGTTGGCCTCCCTGGATAATTATTAATGGGAAAACACGCCAGGATTCGGCTTTGAGCGCTGCTGCTGGTCTGAATTAGCTGATCGGAGCTCTGTCTGTGTGGACGGCCCTCAGTTGGGCGGCTCTTGTTCTTGATTTTAATTTAGCGTGTGCCAGTTTCCTGCGGCCCTCTTCCCAGGGGTGTTCCAGAAGGTTCCGTCTGAGACGCAGGCTGCACCCCCCCCCCCCCCCCGGTACTGTTGGGCGCACTTTCATGTACAGGCCACTCTATAACTGAAGCACTGAGCATCAAACGGTGTGGCAATCAGTGTGTAAAATAGTGTAATTAGTTTGTAAATTTATGATTTGTGTGTAGACCTGACATCCGTTTGTAAATTAGTGTGTAGATCTGGGATGAGTGTGTAAACTAGTGGGAGGAACTGAGATCAGTGTATAAATTAGTGTCTTGTCCATGTGATCAGTGTTTTTTAGTGTATACACCTGAAATTTGTGTGTAGACCTGGGATCAGTGTGTAGATCAGTGTGTACTCCTGATTTCAGTGTGTACTTCTGAATTCAGTGTGTACTCCTGATTTCAGTGTGTAAATCAGTGTGTACTCCTGAGTTCAGAGCTCAGACTTCAGAGCTCTGTAACTGCAGGCGAACTCGGACGCCCTTCCCAGCATACCCCAATGATGTAAAGGTTGGCTGCCAACCAGACCGACGCCTGCTCAGGTGTGGGGCTCTGTGCCCTTTCTCATATTCGGGCATAGCGGTAGCTCCCTCTCTCTACCCTTACGGATACTCAGAGAGGAGAAATGGATTGGCAGCATTCTCTCAGAACGGTGACATCACCGGGTCTAGTGATGTCATTGATGCACTTG
This sequence comes from Synaphobranchus kaupii, assembly GCA_029718625.1. Lineage (NCBI taxonomy): Eukaryota > Metazoa > Chordata > Actinopteri > Anguilliformes > Synaphobranchidae > Synaphobranchus > Synaphobranchus kaupii. Next base: position 19,446,054 of record CM056377.1, on the reverse strand, counting down.
TTCTTGTTCTTGCTTTTAATTTAGCGTATGCCAAATATATCTTGTCAGCTTTATTGGACAGCACATGCAACTAGTTGCATCAATGACATCACTAGATTTGATAGCTGTCTCAGGCTAATGCTAAGGGCATGCATCTGTCATGGCTTGTCTGCAGGGAACAGCTAAAAGGAGGTAACCCGGTGTTGGTGTAATGTTTGCCTTGCGGAAGAGACCTGACAGGAGAGGCAGCCCTACTCATGCCAGGCCTGAGAGCTTCTCTTCAGTCTGAAGGGGAGTCTCTGGTGTTACTCAAAACTGGGCAGCAGCTTGGGGTGTCTCTGTGGCGTAGCCTGTAAGAGCAGCGTCCACGTGCTCATTGCACGCCGCGATGTCAGCGGTTACAATCCATCCGCATGACCTTTTTCGCTCCCATTCTTCCTGTCTCTCTACACTGTGCTGTCCAATAAAGCTGACAAGACCAAAAAATATTTAAAAAAATAAAGAAAACTGGGCAGTGGGAGCATGGCAGTCTGTTGGGGCTTGCGGAGCGCACCACCATACCCCAACAGCCAGCCACTGGCCTCAATTTGACCCCGGATCCCCCGCCAGATAGCCGTGCCCACCCCCCCTGCCCCCCCCCCACAGTAACGAGGGGCAGTGTCCTGTTTAATGACGTGCCTGGAAAACGGCCGGACCCATAAGTGCCATTACGCATTTGCGGGATTTGCTGATTTTCGCCCGTAATCGCGCCATAGGGTTGGAGGGAAACCGATAACCCTCTTTCGCTGTGGTCGAAAACCGGACACCATCGGTTTGTTTTGATGAGTGACCTCGCAGACCAGTGGTGAATAAACACAACGGGGCGCCAGTTTACAAGAAATTCCCCAGATGACGGGGAGCATTTTGCAACGTGTGCGCCGTGATTGTTCGTGGTCGCGGCCTGAGCCCTTAGCCGCGGACCAGAGACGCCGCTATTGCAGAACGAGCGAGCGCCAGAAGCACGTCCGTCAGCAGGGCACAGCGGTGCTGCAGGTGGCCTGGCACAAGCAGGAGTAAAAACCGGGTCCTCCCCCATTGCTGACTTTCAACTTAGCAGCTCCTCCAATGTAACGACAGTAGTGGGCGAAAATTTCGCTGACGTGTGTTTTTAAGGTTCGCCCACTCCTGCGTCTCATCGCCCCGGTGAACGCACAGCGTTTTGAAAAAGTTCTCCCACAGCGCCGGCGTTGTTGCTAAGCTACGGCAGCGTTGCCAGCGCCTTGCCTGTTTGTCAGGTCTCCTCTCCCTGGAATATGGCCTTTAGGGCTGCGCTCTTCAGAGAGCGTCTCAGACAGGATTTCCTCCTGGCCTTCTGACTTCTAAAATGTCAGCGGTCCTGTGCGGTATTGTTCAGCTCTGAATGAAAGCACTGTTGATGACAGAGAAACGTTTTGCTTGGCTCTGATTTATTATTGGAAATATGGATGCTTATTTCTGCCACGGGTATAACTGACAGCAGTATTGTTCAGACATTTTGTTGTCCACATCCCCCACAACTGGGAAAACGTGTGTTTACCTGTGCGTCTGTGTGTTCCTCAATCTGGTGTGGGTTGTTGTCAGTGTGGGTATGTGTGATACAAGTTGTGAATGAGGTCATGTTTTTCCTGTGCGTATGTCTCAGTTTTTGGTTTGGAACAAGGTCGTGTGTGTGTGTGTGTGTGTGTGTGTGTGTGTGTGTGTGTGCGCGCACGCGCGAGTGCGAGTGCGAGTGCGAATGCGAATGCGAGTGTGTTTGTATGCGAGAGCGAGCGGCAGCTGGCTTCCGTGGGGATGCGGTGACCGGGACATCCTGTTTTCCTGGCAGGACCACTCAGGAGGAAGAGCAGCCCTCGGGGAACGAAGGAATGATTGACAGCTCCGACGAGGACGACGACGCAAGCTCCGCCTCCAGCAAGGGTGAACCGGAACCCTCCGAAGACCGTGAGGTACGGCGCGCATGCTATCGCTGAGCTTTCCCCCCCAAAATGTGCGATGTTTAACCCTGCAATGAACAATAGCGCTCAGGACCGGAGGGATGTGTGTCAGAGGAAGCTGTGTGAGTGTGTGAAAGGGAGGTAACTCCCCCCTCAGGGCTCAAATGTAGAGTTTCCAGGCTGGAGGAAAGTGTTGTGCCCTGAATAGACTGACTGGCAGGATCAGCCTGCGATCACACAGCTGGGAAGGCCTTTTTTCCTAATTATTTTCAATTTCCCTGTGTTTACCCACTCTGGGCACCTGTTTTTAAGAGAAACGCTTGGTGTGCACCATGTAGAAATGATCCTACTTTGGTGTGCACCATGTAGAAATGATCCTACTTTGGTGCGCTCCGAGTAGAAATTATCCTACTTTGGTGCGCTCCGAGTAGAAATTATCCTACTTTGGTGCGCTCCGAGTAGAAATGATCCTACTTTGGTGTGCACCCAGTTGAAATGATCCTACTTTGGTGCGCTCCGAGGAAAAAAGCGCCATGCGTCACTGTCTTTTTTCTTTTTCTTGTAATCAACTCTTTTTGTTGCTCATTTTCCAAAAGAGCAAAATCAAGTGTTCTCCGCTTATCCATGGTAAAAACAAATGAAAAGGCAAATGACAGACCAAAATTTGCAGTGAAATTAGTTGGTTCATGTTTTTAACAACGTCAGTCAAGTGATTGACAGGAGCGGAGTGTGGTTGCCTCCAGCGCCTTGTTCAGAGTAGGCTTCATAAAATCAAGAGGGGTCGTGCGCCTCGCGATTTCAAGTGTACAAAGCGCGTCCTGTCTGATCGCAGCGCAGCCTTAAGCTACAAGGGAATCACAGCAGCTTTTGCTCTTGAATGTTTGAGGAAGAATTGCATTAAAATCCTAACCAAGATGCTTATTCCACTGCCATGAAAGAGACAGAGTGAGTAACTAAACTTGGCTAACTGATCAGGCACTGTATCTACTCCACACACACACACACACACACACACACACACACACACACACACACACACACACACACACACACACACACACACACACACACACACACTCACACTCACACTCACACTCACACGCACACACAGGCTGTTGGAAGTCCCTGTTTTTCAGTAATTTTGAGGATTCTCACAGAGAAAGTGTATTTGGGTCACACAGAGAGCAGTACCTGCTTAATTCTAAGTATGTACTAACATCCCTGCCCCCTTCTGTCTGACAGCATGAAATGCAAATAAAAAAGAACAAGGTGGTGCACATCGCCAAGGAGATCATGAGCTCAGAGAAAGTGTGAGTGCATTTAGAAAAAATTAAAAAAACATTTCAATGTTTTAAACCTGAAATTCCATATTCTAGAATATTCCATATCCTCATCTTTTCTCATCCTCTTTCTGCAGATTTGTGGATGTTTTGAAGCTTCTCCACATCGTAAGTATAGTACTGAATTCTATTGAATAATATCTGTTGTAATGTGTCATACACGTTAACATATGATATATATAAAATTATATTTATAATGTCATACAACTTTGTTTTAGCTGTTTTTACTCTTTCAAGGGGCATGATTTCTTAAAACCTGACTGAGACAGTAGAAATGTGTTTTGAAATTTTAGATAACTGTAGACCGTTATACCTCATTATCTTCAGAGCATGTGTGAGATGCCACTGAGGTGAACTGCACTCATAAGGCTAGCATTGTGCATCTTGGTCTGAAAGCTTTGGCCGTGGGCCTGGTTCTGAGGCTCTGTGGCTTACTCAGGCTGTCTGTGACCAGGTAGCCATGGCGACGTGGTGTGTGACAGCTGTGCGAGAGAGCCAATCAGCTCGGAGTCAGTGACAGATGTGTGGGTGGGGCCTGACTGGTGCACGCCTCCCCCGGGGTTAGCCCTGTACTTTAGGGAAGAGGGGAGCAGGTCCCATAGCGTGTAATCTGAGAGCGGCGTGCGCTTGGGTTGCTGTGCTGATGGTGTTTGTGTGTGAGCTGTGCGGTGGGGGGGGGGGGGGGGGGGGGGGGGAGGGGTTGGGTGGTAGTTCTGTTTGTGAAGTCTCTGTCTTTCCTCAAGAGAGTAATGCTGCTCATGTGTGAAAAGCTGCTTGAGACTACAACCCAACATGCACACACACACACACACACACATGCAAACTTGCCAATGCATGTGTACACACGTACACACTCATGCATATATTTCATGCACTCTTACGCATGTGTGCACACGCACACTCTCACCCACTCTCACACACGCGCACACACAGACACACACACACGCGCAGTGAGCCCACATGTGGGACGTCTCAAGGCTCTAGCTGCATTTATGTGGTGTCCGGTGCGTCAGTGGGATTTAAGGCCTCGGCTGAGGGGAGGGGCTTGAGAGAGCTCTTTAAAACCAGGACTAATGGCGTTCTTCAGTCTTCATCCTTAATGGCCGCCCTGACCCCACAACAGCTGTGCACAGGCTAGTGTGTCAACGTGTTATTTTCCGTTTCACACAGCTCTCCACAGGCTGTGTGTGTGTGTGTGTGTGTGCGTGCACGTGCATATGTGTTCATGTGTGCGTTTGTACGCACTTTGCATGTGTGTCATCATATCTGGGGTTTGTGTGTATGTGATGGTGTGTAGCAGGTATACAGGCTTTGTGACTGTAGTTAGGTTTGACTGTGTTGTGAACCAGGGTAGGAGGGTGTAGACTTGTTCCTGTATTTCGGTGTGTGCGTGTGCTTTGAGTAGTGTATCTGCAGTATTTTGCCCCTGCACATTTAAACCAGGCTCCATCACATGCGTTTCATTAAATTAGCTGCTGGGTGCCACGCCCGTCCCACACAAACGGCCCATATTTAGGCCCCTGTGGTTCCGGATGGTTGGCATTCCTGCTGGTTTGTGTTTTCCTGTTTGGTGGTATCCTGCTGTCTGGAATCCACTGAATCAGCTGGAGAAACCGTAGAAACCTGCCACATTCCACAGGGCTCTGTGACCTCACGTCTCATCCAACCAATCGGAGGGCAAACAGGAAGTGGATGTGTTGTGGTTGTGTTTCTGAGTAAAAGGGCATGCAGATGTATTTATTCTCGCATAGGTCTTGAGTGGTTTTAGTTTTTAGGGTCACATAACTGCGATTATCTAAGCAAGGTTAATGTGACTTTAAGAGGCTGAGTGTCGCGGTCCAGGCAGATGTCTATTTTGGCATTACGACATAGAGGAGGAGAAGTGTTTGGGTGAAACCGAGAGAGGATGGGAGGAGAAGGTAGAGAGAAATAAACTGAGGAATGAAATGGTGAAGAGAGAGAGTGAGGGAGGGAGGGAGGAGAGAGAGGGTTGGATCACCACTTTGGCCTAAGTGAAGCGTTCAGAGGAAAAAGGATTGTCTGCCTTTCGTGTTGTTGTCCAATCACAAGGCCCGGCCATACAATATATATCTGCGTTACTGTCCAGTCACAGACCGGTTCTTTAAAAGCCACTCGCACTTGTCCAACCGTCATTCAGGAAGTTTTGAGGCTCAGGGTGCTGTCCAATTATAGCTGTGCATTCTGAATTACCAAGAGCTGCTGGGATTCCACGTGTATTCCGTCTCCTCCGTGAGACTGACTGGCGTTCCATGTCCGTCTGTCCCACGTGCAGCCTGTGTTTGTCTGTCTGTCCCCCGCAGGATTTTCGGGATGCGGTGGCGAAGGCGTCTCGGCAGAGCGGGAAGCCGGTGGTGGAGGAACGGGTCCTGAACCAGATCCTGTACTACCTGCCTCAGCTGTACGAACTGAACCGTGACCTACTGAGGGAGCTGGAGGAGAGAGTGGCCCACTGGTACTAGAACCGCCCCAATACCGACCCATTATCCCCGCAACAACCCTCCAACAACCTTCCTATAACATTCCAATAACCATCTCCATAATTTTATGATAATGCCTTTAACCACCCAATAACCCTTAAACAACCTTCCAGTAACCCCCCCATAACCCTTCAATAATGACTCCACCCCCCAATAACCCTCCAACAACCTTCCAATAACCTTCCCATAACCCTCCAATAATGACTCCACCCCCCAATAACCCTCCAACAACCTTTCAATAACCTTCCCATAACTCTCCAATAATTCCTTTAACCGCCCAATAACCCTTCAGAAACCCTCCCATAAGCCCCAATTTCCCTCCTATAACCTTCCATCAACCCCCAATAACCCTCCCAGAACCCTGACATATATAAGCTGTCCTTGGCCATGCACGTCAGCTGATACTGATGAGTCACACACACCAACCTTCCGTCTACCGGAATCTCACGCTGACTAAAACTAAACAACAACCTTGACCGACAACCACAATGTCAGCTAGCACACTGCCTTTCCTTATTTTTTACTATCCATAATGCACTTGGACTTCATTAATGTGATGTCCTCCTTCCCTCTCTCCCTCCCCCGCGCGACAGGGACGATCAGCAGTGCCTGGCGGACATCTTTGTGAAGAAGGGGCCGTACCTGAAGATGTACTCCACCTACATCCGCGAGTTTGACAGGAACGTGGCGCTGCTGGACGAGCAGTGCAGGAAGAACCCGGGCTTCGCGGCGGCCGTGCGCGACTTTGAGGTGACTGGAGCAGCCTGTTCCGCTTGTGTGTGCGTGTGTGTTTCTGTGCATGTGTGTTTGTGTGTTTGTGTGTGTGTGCGTGCGTGCGTGTGCCTGTTTGTGTGTGTGTTTGTGTGTGTGTGTGTGTGTCTTTGTGGGGGCGAGTGTGTGTGGACGTGCGCATGTATGTGCCGTGCACAATAACAAGTTACTTCTTGTGATTTTCCCAGCATAAATTGTGTGCCTGTGTTCCTGCTTGTGAGGTCTTGCTTGTGAAATCAGTGAGTTGACACATAAACTCCATCTAATCCTCAGCAATGCCCTCCCAGAATGACTTTTCACAATGTCTTCTCGGAATGTCCACACAGAATGATTTTTCAACACTGCTACTGTACTCAATTAGTCATACAGGAAGTGCCTGCATTTAGTGCGCACGCATGTGTGTGTGTGTGTGTGTGTGCATGATGTGTGGTAACGTGTGTGTAATGTACGTGTTGCAGATGAGTCCACGCTGTGCCAGCCTGGCTCTAAAGCACTACCTGCTGAAACCTGTCCAGAGGATCCCGCAGTACCAGCTGCTGCTTACAGGTAGGGGGGGGCGCCAGCGAGCCACCTGCTGGCCAGTGCATGTGCATCCTATGGGAGCTACAGTACATTGCAGTATATTCCATGTCCAGGTAGAGACCTATTCAGAGGTGCAGTTCGTTTTTCCTGCTACCTGCTGTGATGTCATAATTTGCATAACTGCCTCTGTATGTGTTGATCTTGGACTCTACCCATGTTAACTGTTTTAAAGGCGCATATAACTGTCACATACTACAATTAACGTTTTTGGACTTCCATGTTTAGAGCTATGAAGCACACTGCCACCCTGTGGAGACTGGAGGAATCTGAAATGTCATGATGTTGCACAAAGTGTTCAAATTATCCTGATTTCTGTTACCAGCCTGATTTTATCAGGCAATAGTCTCATTCTGCTAATAATGTCAAATGCAACTCCAGCAACCTTGTATAGAGCTATAGAAAAGCAGACACCATCACTTCTTGCATAATTAGTACCGAGATGGTAATTAATGTTTATATGCTGGTATATATTCTGGGTCTGCTTCTACTGAAGACCCACCTGCTTCTGGTGACACATAGCTGTGATTGGTGTTTCGATGTTCAAGAAAAGAAACTAAAAGATTGTGCTATCCTTTCATTTATGTCTTTAGATTATTTGAAAAAACTCCCTGAAGAATCCTCAGATTACAAAGACACGCAAGGTAAAGGGACTCTCTGTAGTGTTGGCCATGATGATGCGTTTCTTACCTAAACTGTGGTGTGGGTGTGGAATAGTAAAATGTGTGATATCACAGATTCCTTTATTTGCCAGTGCTGTAAGTAAATAATGAGACACCAGATCATGTGACTGTCATGCTGCTTCCTGTGAGTCGTTCTGTCGTTGAAATGCAGCGAGTAAGTTTATTGATAAACAGAGTCACTATTAACATGCTGAATTCACCCAGGACACAAGTTTGGGGTTGAAACACTGGAATAAATGTTAGTGCTACAGACAGTGCCAGGGTTGAAATGCTGGAGTCAGTGCTCCACAGAGTCAGTGTTAAGACGGCCGTCAGTGGTGAATGTTGTATTTTCTGTGCTCCTGCAGCTGCACTCTCCATAGTGAAGGAGGTGGCCAACCATGCCAATGACATCATGAAACAGGGGGTGAGTTCACCTTCTCCCTTCACCTACTCTCACATCCATGCTGCCCTCTCTCTCTCTCTCTCTCTCTCTCTCTCTCTCTCTCCTGTGTTAGTCCTTTCTTTTTCCTCTCTTAAATCTTTCCTTGTTACTGAGTCTGTGGTTTCATTAAAGCGTTCGCTGCCAGACTCCCTTTGCCAGTTCCCCGGCACTGAATTCACAGTGACGAATCGCATTGTAATCAGATTCACCGGGATTCATACCCGAATAATCAATCCCAGAAACGTTCTCTTCTCCCAGGATAATTTTCAGAAGCTGATGCAGATCCAGTACAGTCTGAACGGGCACCATGAGATCGTCCAGCCCGGGAGGGTGAGTCTGGGTTCTGCGTCCGTCAATCAAGCGATCAGTCAACCAGTCAGGCAGTCAGTCAGTCAGTCAGTCAGCCAACAAACCAGTCAATCAATCAGTTATTTAGTCAATCACTTATTTAGTCAATCAACTAAGCATATTAATAGGCAAAACATACAGTCATATCAAAGAAGAATTTTGTTCTGAATATTGGTGATGTGTCCCTTTAAAATTGTATGTACTGAATTTACTGGTTTGTAGAGGTTTAAAGAAGTTAAAAAAATTATTTGAGCCAAGTCTGACTTGGAATAAATAGTGTGATGTATTATGTAGTATATTAGTAGTGCTTTAGAAACACTATGCCGCTGAGCAATGCTTTAACTGGGAAAGAGAGAGTGTTCCTGTGGTGGTCATTGCCATGTCTTGATTGGCAGGTGTTCCTGAAGGAAGGCACTCTTATGAAGCTGTCCCGGAAGGTCATGCAGCCGCGGATGTTCTTCCTGGTAAGCTGTCTCTGGAATTTCTCCATGTTCGCCACACCTTCTTTACCACCATGTTGTTGTACATCTTGGTTAAGTTTTAGATAGATTGCACTTTATCAGACTCTGCGAATTCTGTATAATTCCACAGGTTGGCTTTCTTAGATTTTTGTGGATGCACTAAGTGTATGTGTGTGTGTGTCACCTTGTTTGCCTGACCTCAATCGCCCCCTCTCCCCCGCAGTTTAATGACGCCTTGCTGTACACCACCCCTGTCCAGTCCGTCCAGTTTAAACTCAACAGCATGCTGTCTCTGGCCGGGATGAAGGTAAACGACCGCGTAACCAGCCGTTTAGGTCTTTCGGGAATATTCCAGAATGTGTCTCTGCCTCAGAGAGTGAATGTCCAGTCATAAATATTTCCAGACATGCTGGCTAACGGTTATGGATGAATAAACAGTACAGGAAGTCCCAGGAGAGCAGCCAAAGTTTAGTCGCTCTGTCCATATGACTGTATTTCTCAGCTCTCTCCCACGTTTTTAAATCAAATCAAGCTGTGTAAATCCCTCTTGGAGCGACGTACTGTGTTTTTTTACCCACAAAGCCTTGCGTGTGACTGAATGCTGGTTTTGTGACCATCTTTGTGTGAATCTGAGAATGAGAATGCTGATTGGTCAGCGTTTGCCCCACGCAGGTGAGCAAACCAAGCCAGGAGGCGTACCAGAACGAGCTGAACATCGAGAGCGTGGAGCGCTCCTTCATTCTCTCAGCCAGGTGAGAGAGGGGACAGCACCAGAGGGAACACCAGCGCATTCAGCGCAGGAAGGAGCTGCGATACAGATTATACACATAGCAGATACTCAGCGCTGTATACAATAACATGGTGATACCATAGATTATGCACATACACCAGATACTCAGCGTTGTATTCAATAACATGGTGATACCATAGATTATGCACATACACCAGATACTTAGCGTTGTATTCAATAACATGGTGATACCATAGATTATGCACATACACCAGATACTCAGCATTGTATTCAATAACATGGTGATACCATAGATTATGCACATACACCAGATACTTAGCGTTGTATTCAATAACATGGTGATACCATAGATTATGCACATACACCAGATACTTAGCGTTGTATTCAATAACATGGTGATACCATAGATTATGCACATACACCAGATACTCAGCGCTGTATTAATTTACACTGAGATACCACAGATTATATACACGGACCAGATACTCAGCTCTGTGTTCAATAACATGGTGATACAGATTATATACACACATCAGATACTAAGCTCTGTACTCAATAACATGGTGATAAAGATTATATACACACACCAGATACTCTGCTCTGTATTCAGTAACACGGTGATACCACAGATTATATACACACACCAGATACCCTGCTTTGTATTCAGTAACATGGTGACACCGCAGATTATATACACACATCAGATACTCAGCTCTGTACTCCGCAACATGGTGATAAAGATTATATACACACACCAGATACTCTGTTCTGTATTCAGTAACATGGTGATACCACAGATTATACACACTGACCAGAGACTCAGATCTATATTCAATAACATGGTGATACCACAGATTGTACGCACACACCAGATACTCGGCTCTATATTCAATAACATGGTGATACCACAGGTTGTACACACACACCAGATACTCGGCTCTATATTCAATAACATGGTCATTCCTCAGATTATCACAGAGTGACTTACAATGCAAAGATCAGGAATCAAAGTGCAATATTTCCCTAGAGGGGGGAAGTTACAGTGCCTAGAGAGACTACAAGAGCAAGAATGCAGACTCGATCAACAATTTATCAACTACCATATTGAGCATTAAAATAAGTTCTACAAACAAGAACAAAACTACAGCTACTTTGAACATTAAACTACATTCTACAAACAGGAGGAAAGATCCACAGGCTCTGAGGGGTTAAAGTTAGCATCTGGCCCACGTCATAAGCAGTGATACTGTATGTCTCTTATAGTTCTGCCACAGAACGAGACGAGTGGCTGGAGGCCATCTCCAGGGCCATAGAAGACTACACCAGGAAGAAGATCACCTTCTTCCCCAGCAAGAGCCAGGAAGAGGTACTGACAACATTCCTGCCTGTCACCCATATGTTCCGATAGGGAATTTCAGCAAAGGTCGGCACGTCTTCCAAGGACTCCCGTAGAAATACACTCAGAACTAGTTACCTGCACAGGCATCTACTTTATGCTTGAAAATTATTTAGTGTGCAGTGGAAAGTCTGTAGAATTCTAGGATCTAGAATGGACACAGAGACCTGTTCAATGACCACAGTGAGTGTTCAAGCGAATCATTTGCCTGGGTATATTTTGTTCCGGTGAACACAACGTGATCGAAAAATGACACAGAATGCACAGATTGATTGACAAATACACTGCATTGTTTTGTTTTTTTGATTAGTTGATTGATTAATTTGTTGACTGAATTGGCTGGTTGAGGGATTGATTGGTTGGCTTCACGGGCGGGTTGAGGATTTGATTGATTGGCTCTGCAGGTGGGTGGGGTCAGTTTGGACAGCGGGGCCCCCCTGGGCTCCAAGGCCCCCATTTGGATCCCGGACCTGCGGACCACCATGTGCATGATCTGCACCTGCGAGTTCACTCTCACTTGGAGACGACATCACTGCCGAGCCTGCGGAAAGGTGAGATGTGCGCCGGCGGCCTGTTTAATCTACGAGCTCCTCCTGTTAAAACCCTGTTCCAGTGTGTGGATGGGCCCCACAGTCTGGTATCTGTTAAGGCACTGTTCCAGTGTGTGGATGGGCGCCAGGGTCTGGTATCTGTTAAGGCACTGTTCCAGTGTGTGGATGGGCCCCACGCTCTGGTATCTGTTAAGGCACTGTTCCAGTTTGTGGATGGGACCACAATATGAGCTGTGCAAACCTGAAGATTTTCAGTCAAAACCTGCTTTTGTGTGTTCAGGTGGTGTGCCAGGCCTGCTCCTCACACAAGCACTACCTGGAGTACCTGAAGAACCTGCCGGCTCGAGTGTGTGACCACTGCTTCCTGAAGCTACAGCACAAGAGTACGGCTCCCTCCTCTTCTGTTACTCAGCTATTAGATTATTCAGAAGGGACAGACTGTAACAGATTATGATGTAGAGTTTATGTTGTGATGCTGCTTCTGGAGGCCTGTGAAAGATGGCCCTGTCACAATTATAATTAAAGCTTACTCACAGCCATTAGCATTAGCGCCACTGTTGCCAGTGTCATGAATTTACTCTCAGCTGTTAGCATTAGTGCCCTTGTGACCAGTATCTGTAACCTTACTCATAGCCATTAGCATTAGCGCTACTGTGACCAGTATCCATGAGGTTTACCCACAGCTGTTAGCATTATCGCCCTTGTGACCAGTATCCGTGAGCTTACCCACAGCCACTAGCAGTAGCGTCCCTGTGACCCAGCATGCTGTTACTCTTTTCGCCAGGTGACCAGGCTGAATCTTCCCCTGGTGGGAAGTCCTCCACAGGGAGCTTCTCCTCCGTCCTCATCTCCTCCAGGAAGCAGAAGAAGATCCCAGCCGCGCTCAAAGAGGTGACTGGTCTCAGATCGGCATTCCCTCCCACATCCACACAGCAGGGCTCCTCCACTGACCTTTCTGCACACCGCAGTGTGCTAAGCTAACACGTGATACGGCACCGATGGCCCCCACAGAATCACTGAGAGACAGTATCTAAGCCCCCAATTCTTTAAAATGTGGGGCTAAAAGGAATCAAAACTTTCTCTGATCAGTTATCCATTTACCGAAACTATTGTGCTGATAAATGTATCATTCATTACACCGTACAGTGAAGGTTAATGTCATGTCATGCCATTTATAATGTCTTTATCACAAGACTGTACAAACTGTACAGAGACGATTATTCCAGCATACGGGCGTTTTATAATGTCACATGTTATAGGACAACAGTGTAATTTTACACGTATAATGTTTGGTGTCCAGGTATCGGCGAACACTGAGAACTCCTCCATGAGCGGGTATCTGCAAAGGTCAAAGGGCAACAAGAAACCGTGGAAGAAGTTGTGGTTCGTCGTCAAGAACAAAGTTCTGTACACGTACGCTGCCAGCGAGGTGCGCCACATTCCGTCTCTTCATAGCGGGCACATATATGTTCATTTGTGAAAAGGCTGCTGTCCCCCTGTGCGGCATGTGATGTAATTTCCTGTCACATGGTTTCTCCAAGGATGTGGCGGCGCTGGAGAGCCAGCCATTGCTGGGGTTCTTCCTCAGGGAGGAGAGATCAGGAGAGGCGCAGAAACTGCAATTCAAGCTCTACCACAAAAACACGCTCTTCTACATCTTCAAGGCTGAGGATGTACAGACGGCCCAGAGGTATGCTGGGTAACGTAGTCCCTATGCCTCAACAGGGGTGTTTCAATGGCACAGGGGCTGGTTGAAATTATAATATGGCAAAATGACCAAGACTTTTGTTTTGAAACATCTAAAAGTTACTGAAGCTTACACCATTTTAAAGACCAGAATATTATGTTCTCAATGCAAACTGCTTGGGGCTGTGCATATTTACACTGAAATGTGTGCGCTTGTGTGTTTTTTTTTTTTTCTCCCATCAGATGGATTTATGCTTTCCAGGAAGCCATGGTCCTTTGACTCTTCTTTCACTGCACCCTCAAGCCCTACACTGATCCCGCAGTGAAAACCGGCAGTGAAGCAGTAGCCATCTTGGCTGCTGTGCTTCCTTCTGTCCTGGGATGGTACTGTAGGAATTCTTCAAGACTCAAAACCCTCATCTTTTGAGGACGCTTCCCTGTGTCTCATGCTACGTACAGAAAGGCATCGACGACCAAAAAAAACGGCCGTCTGACACCTGTGAGAGATGCAGTTACTGTGGGAATGGATACATGAGCCGTGCCATTCTGCTCCTTGATTCTGACTGCCATATGTTCCTTCGCCACAAGAGGACACTGGTGTCGTATTTACACAGTCATGTACGGCACATTTTTACAGGGAGAAAAACAGGCTTTGAGGCCTTGTCCTTGTCACTGTCTGCGGATCTGGTTACAAAGGATGCAATTCCGGTGCAAGGCGGGTTGCCGAGGTCGGAGGCGTAATGAGCATGTTACGGCCAATGCGCTGCGGGCATGTGGCATGTGGCATTTGGGGGTGGGGCCATGAGGAAGTCTGCCGTCTGGCTACCCTTCTGAGCTGCATTGCACTGCGATATTATCGTCTCAACTGTGAAATCGTCTAACGCTAAAGATGGAGAGGAAATGCGTTTCTCAAACGAAACATGTTTTTGATTTTTTTTTTTTTTTAAAGGAAAGTATTGAAGTCCATTTTAAATGTTTTGTATGGAGTACTTAAAGCAGGACTTTAAAAAAAAATTATAATGCAGTGTACTGGGACAACTGGAAATGGTTCATACGTGTATTGAAAAATATCTTCACAGGCAATGGAGCACAAAGATATTTAAGAGCATGTGATAGGCGATGATGTACAATCAACACTGTTGACTTCTCGTTGCAGTGCCCACCTTAAAATAGTCTGTGTAGTTCAGCTTAGTGGGTTTAAATGTTTACATGTGGTAGAATTACTATTTTTATTGGTTGCTGCAGTGCAAGATTGCTGAATCACAAGTAATTAATGTTTTTCATGCATTTTGAGTGGGGTAAGGAGACAGGTGAAGTTCTGTTTCAGAACCCATGTCCAAGGCTGAAGGGCTCTCTGTGGAGAACCTGAAAGATGTCCAATTATATTCTGGTGATAGGATCCCAGCCCTTGGAAATAATATTACCCAAAATCATTCCTTTAATGTTTAGCAATAAGCAGAGAGATAATCTATGCCAGTTTGGTAGGTGCCTTTGTTTTTGGGTCAAAAACCGTCCTATTGGTCCATTGTTTTAAAACACTATTTGTCATTACTAGTTTGTTTGGGAGCATTGTAAATATGTTTTGACTATAGGCTCTAATGATGGGGTTTTTCTGGAACAAATAGTTTTGGGAATGCCTACGAAAGACTTTTGATCCCAGTTTGGGTTACCTTATATTTAATTTTGTCCTCTACAAGTCACAAAAAAATTACAGCAAGTTTGTTAAATCCTGTATAGAAATGGGATTTCCAGAAATGTATTGGGAAACCCTTCAAATGTTTATAGCCCACAATGTAGTTCAATACACAGTTTACAGAAGTATTTAAATGTTACTTGGTATAAACCTATTTTCCAGCTTCACATTGAGTAGGCCTCAAAAAAACAGAGCAGGGTGTAATTACCCATGGTTTATTTATATTGAATTTTATAAAGTTTACATTTTGTATTTAGATGTTTTGGTCTGGTCACCATAGATTGCACTGCCATGTTGGAAATAGGGGTTCATGGGAAATGTAGTTTATTGTACAGTGAGGGTAACACAGGAGGAACGCCACTGTATGTTCATTGCCACATTTTCAGAACGTGTTTCTACAGATTAATGGATAAAGCACAAACTTTAATTAGTATTAATGTCTTGTTTCTTGATCATCAAACATATTGAGTCACTGTTCATGGTGGTACGGTGAGAAGGGCAGTAGAGATGGTGGAAACGAGTCACTGTCATTGGCTTTATTCTGTGCAGAAAGCTTAGCCCACCCAAAGCATGACTGGTTGAGCACCGAGAGAGGTGAGCAGGGTAGTATGGCAAAGGTTGAAGATTTTTTAAAAATTCAATTTAGCAGTCTGTCATAATGAACTGGGTAAACACTCCTGAAAATCATTATTTCCTGTGCGTTTTGCCACATGAAAATCTCTCACAAATCTAGCCATTGAACGTTGTATTGAACTGTGACACATCTGTTGCACTGATGATGGCCTGGTGTTTAAACGCACCTGTTGCACTCTCTGGTCAAGAGGCTGGGCTAAGTCAGTGGTTCTCAACCTTGGGCCCGGGGGCCCCCTGTGTACTGGTTTTCGTTCGAACCACAATTGCAATACCAGAATTTTAACAAGCTGTCAATTTTTCTTAGTTAGGTGCTTCTCATGTTTAGAAGGATTATGCATCGGGGGAAAATTCCCATATTCAGGCTCCTAATTAGGTAGATTAGTTGAACATGTGTTTACACCTATTAACACAATGCAAGTTTAGCTTGTTATCATTTGCTTTGTCTTTGAATTCTTCATTATTTCCCAAATTGTTAGTTTTAGTGGCCAAGTGTCCAAAATTTCAAAGAGCCTATTGATTCACCTCAGTCTTTAATTTGATCAGTTAAAACCTTTTATTTCTTGTTTTGATTGTTTGCAATATAGCATAATAAGCAAAGAATTAACAGCTTGTGAAAATTCTGGTATTGCAATTGTGGTTGGAACAAAAACCAGCTTACACAGGGGGCCCCCAGGACCGAGGTTGAGAACCACTGGTCTGAGTCATACATTTTGGGTGAAACCCTTCCCTGTGCTACTCTGCAAATAAATTCATGAGATTATATATGTACTATACCTGTTGATATACCTATTGTATGTACAAGACATGCCATTTACACAAACAGGGCACTCAGGGATGCAGTGTGAATTATTTATATGGTTACTGCAACCAGATAAAAACTTGATTCACTGTACAATTTTCAGTGGTTAAAATGAGTGCTTTGATTGCGGCATCGCATGTTTTTATCAACTTCCTTAGTTCTGCCACCTGCACAGGAACTAGAAGAGGTACAATAACACAGCCAAGAAGACAGTTGCCGTCATGAATTAACAGGAAATGCACACAGGAGAAATGTTTAACTGGATTTACAAGTGGATGTAATTAGGCTACACAAAATACCATTTGCAAGGAAATTATAATTAACTGGGAAGCAAACGGGAGGTGTTTCGAATGATTTCTGTTATTTTGCACCACAAACTGGAAAGCTTATGAAAGTTTTTTCTGAGAAAAGTGTCAAACGGCCCATTGTTCTATCAAATATAGCCATAGCCACTGAAAGCGCTAAATTCTTTAGCTGAACACGGCTCTGTGTAAGCTCCACAAAACTGGCAGGACCACAGAACTATCACGGAACTCACAATACTCGAAAAATGCACCCTCCTTTCCTCCACTACCACGTGCAACGGAAATGGATCTTTGTTTTAATCTAATGTTGCTGATTACATCTTAATTACGTATTAATGGTTACATATTAATTGATGTCTCGACGCAAACCGCAATGTCAGGTACATTGTATACTGTACATGCAAATACTTGTACTCGAAACGTTCAGGCAGTTTTGCATACTTCCGGTTAGGAGAGGAGTGGAGGAAAGGAGGTGGGGAGTCCACGCTCTTCCTCCACTAGCTCCTTTGCGCATGCTCATTGCTAACAAAACGTGTTTTGCAAGAAGGGGTCACGAACTCTGACCCTCCCCGAAGCTGCAGTGAAAAGGAAGCATACATTCTTTTTTATTAAAAAGCAGATAAAAGAATACACCATAAAGGTAAGGAGTTAGTTTTGTAAATCTAAGCTACCTATCACTCTGGACGAATGAGATATATGGCATGTGGTGAAAGGATCGCTGTCGAATAAAGTAAAAGTGCAGCCTCTATGTTAACTAACGTTAGCCAACAAGTTAAGTTAACTTAGCTGAATAGAATTGTAGCTCAAAATCCATGATCGTGCATGATTATGTAACGTTAAATCAGAAAACTAATTTTCAAAAAGGAAACCAACTACCTGAAATGTTTTATTAAATTCCAACCATTTGCATCAACAAAGCCTTTTGGCTAACGACTGTTGGCTAGCAAAATGGTCAATTTCCCAATCCGCAGTGTCTACGTTAGCTTGCCAACTAGCTAGCACAGCCAGTGATTGCTTGAATTGAAACGCTAATTCGGAGATTGCTTGTACATTATCAAAACACAAATATTGCCAGCCATATGTACAACGGATTTCACAGACGACCTTGTGAGATTGTGTAAAGAGGTGTTGATCCTCGTTTTGGCAATGGGTTAGCTTGTTTACTAACGATCGTTTAAATGGCAATTCCACCAGACCGCCGTGTGTGAACCCAGGTTATGGCATTGGCATTGGCAAACTAGTAGCATGCTTTAACCGTTCAATGTTGACCTTTCACCCACAGGCAAAGAAATAGGTTTATCTTCCGTATTGAGTTTTTAAGCACTGTGCTGTTTTGAGCGGTTTGTAAATTTTATTACGTTATAAATTGGCAAAATCTTTGATCACTTTCGTGCCATTCCTGGCTGAAATGTGGATAGTAGCCCGATTGAATATGACTCGACATTCTAACTGGAAACAAATGCGCCCAATGACATGCTTTTCCAACAGTAATTTAACGTGCCGATGATAGTTATTTTAAATATAGGGCGGAAGTGTAGTATAATGGTTAAGGAACTGGCCTTGTAACCGAAAGGTTGCAGGTTCGATTCCCAGGTAAGACACTGCCGTTGTAACTTGTAACTTAACCTGAATCGCTTCAGTATATATCCAGCTGGATAAATGGATAAAATGCTAAAAAAAAAAAGTTGTGCAAGTCACTCTGGATAAGAGCGTCTGCTAAATGCCTGTAATGTAATGTAATCTGAACTGCGCAAAGACTGTTTCAATGTAATGCCACTGTGTGGAGACATCTACGGGTTTTCTTTTTTCAGAAACATTTATTACATTATTAGTTACCATAAACACTGATATGTCTGTAGCTGTTTGTTTCTTTACAGCTTTTAGCACACTGATACATCAACGTTTGTATCAAATTTCCTGTTTGTCCCCCCCCCCCACAAAGTTGAAACGAGATCTACAGTGCAGTCCTTAAATGGACAGTGACACAATTTTTGTTGTTTTGGCTCTACTCCAGCACATTGGATTTGAAATGGAACAGTGAGTATGAGGTTAAAATACCGAAGTGCCGACTTTCAGCTTTAATTTAAAGGTTTTTACATCCATATTGCTTTAACCCTGTAGCAAATGTATCCCTTTTTATACAGAGCCCCCCCCCCCCCCCATTTTTAGGGAAGAAAATTAATTGGACAAATTAACATAAACTTATATAAAGTCATCATTTGTAATATTTGGTTGCATATCCTTTGCATGCCATGACTTCCTGATGTCTGTGACCCAAAAACATCAAAAGACTCTTGATATATTATTTTCAGGTACTCTTACAAGCGATAGAATAGACCTCGATGGGGAGGGGAGTAGATTAAGCTGTAAATGACACTGGAACAGTATGGAACACATGGTTGGCTAAATGGCTCTAAGTCATGAAGGGTTCTGAGGTATCAAACAAGCCTTGAACCACCACTCTGCTGCCAGATATGCAGTAGATATGGATGGATCACTTTAAGGGTTGTTTCTCCTGACTCATTTTCCTATTGAACTCCAGTGATGAAGTCCAGTAAAGTGAGAGTTTTAATTTGTAAACAGACACTGCCTCCAAAATTGTCATTCTTGATTATTCTTGTTTAGTAATTGTGGAAAGCCAATATTGATCTCACAATTCAAATTTGATTAATTGTGCAGCCCTACATTGAGCTGGAGTGCAGAGCCAAAACAACAAACATTGTGTCACTGTCCAAATATTCACGGACTGCACTGTATGTCCTTGCTGAGATAGAAAATCCAATCATTGCACAGGTGTTTTAAGAAGACAAAAGCTGCTATTGGGCATTTAAAAACACAGTTTTTAATAGTGATTCCTGTTGCTTGTAGTGTTTGGGAACCGGGTCGTGAGCAGCACATGGGGGTTAGAACCTGAGAGCCGGCATTAGTAGGACACGTCACCATGGACGGGCAAACTCGGAGCATACAGCTGGTGTCAGCAGATGGTGGGCTGGCTCTTGGACATCGCATACAGGTGACATCATTGCTGCATCATCACCGACACTCTCGATAGATTTAACTATTATGAGGTCAATTCAATCAGCTTGAGAAATGGATTACATTACTGTAGTGATGGGAATTATGGCTCTTTTAAGGGAACCGGATCTTATGGCTCCGTTCGTTTCCGAGAGCCATTCAAAAGAACGGCTCTTCGTTCTTTTTGCGTGTATGTGTGCATGCATGCATGTGTGAGAGGGGGGCACTTTACGACTATGAATGGCAGGATTAGCCTACACTAGCCTACTAAATCTAACAATGCACATCTAGTCGCCAAATGTCTGGCAGAGGACTGTAAACATCTGCCCATTAGCAGAAGACATAAATAACACATATATGATACTCTACCTACATATCTTTTTTCTTTTTTTTTCATATTTACGTTCCCTTCATTACGGTTTTCTACTGCCCCCACACACACGCACTTAAATTTGAATATAAGCGATAGAGAGACGACGAATAATTTGCGAGTTGAAGAGCTAATGCAAACTCTCCCTTTATTTTGAAAGCAATACAAGTATCAAAACAACACATTCGACAACGTCATCCCCCAGTAGGGGTGCATGGGAAATGTATTTAAACCTACCAACGGAGTTTGTGAACTTCGCTCTATTTTTAACAGCGATAGTTAACGTGACTAAAATCTTATAGGCTATGGAAATGTACTCTAATATAAAATATAATATACCAAAAACATTATGGTCGCGTTTTATGAAATATTTTTGATGGGAAATATTTTTGATTTCTAGGGAAAACTTGGCAAAAAAGAACGGCTCAGATACCTACGAGACTCGGTTCCCTTCGTTCCTACCAAAGAGCCGTTCAAAAGAATCGGATCGTTCATGAACGACACATCACTACATTACTGTTCATTACTTGGAAAATCCTCAGAACGATTTTCATTTCTCTGATTGAATTCACCCCCCAACTTAATTTTGCAGGCGTTTTAATCCACAGCCACCAACAGCAAACGCATGCATCAGAGTTTAATGCACATAGATGCAGAAATAGACTAAACGCTATCGAAAGAAAGACCGTAAAAAGACAGAGACATATTAACACTGTATGAAGCCTGTGTTACCAGTTTTAACGTGAATGTCGGGCAAACAGGTTATAATGAGACAGCAAGTGAGCAAAGTCTTCCTGTTGGAGAGGGTGACTCTGTCCCCTCTGTAATCCCGCCATCGGTCGCATCTTCAGATTGTGACAGACCAGCAGGCCGGGCAGAAGATCCAGATTGTCACGGCGTTGGACCAGGCCGGCAGGCGGCAGTTCGTCCTGGCTAACGCCGACCCCCGCGCCGACGGGGAAGGTGATCCTGGCCAAGCGGGAGGCGTCTCCGAGTGAGGTCATCCTTGCCGCCCCCGATGGGAGCGGGCTCAACCAGCTACTCTTCACCTCGTCCGACCTTACCGGCCAGCAGATCCAGGTAAGAGGCCTGCTGAAAACCCTGCTCACACACATGCGCACACACACACACACACACACACACATACACACACACACACATACACAGACAGACACAAGTACACACATGCGTGCACACACACACATACACAGACAGACACAAGTACACACACACACACACACACACACACACACACACACACACACACACACACACACACACACACACACACAGACAAATGTTGGTAGGGAGGAGTTCTTGCACACAGGCGAAGGGGATGTTGATGCATCTTTCTGTTTTGTGTCTCTTTCCCCCGCCTCCTAGTTTGTGACGGACGCTGGCTCAGACCAGTCACCGCCCAAGCCTGTGGTGGAGTACTGTGTGGTGTGTGGAGACCGGGCCTCAGGTACACAATTTATCATTCATTTTAAGTCTTATACACAATTCAATTAAATTTATTTTGTCGAGCGCTTTTTACAGAGAACTGTCACAAAGACGCTGTACAGAGAAACAGAAGGAAAATTGGGCAAAAACCAGGCTCCCAAACCGAAAACGAGGTAAAAACTCCCCGATGGGAATAAATCTCGGAAGGAACCTGGCTAGAGAGGGGGAGCCCATCCTTCGCTGGCCAGCCCGGTTTAGACTAAAGGTGGAATGAATGGTAACAGAATGTAATGAGGGATCTAACACAGCAAATAATCAAGTGGGTTGAACATTTTACAGTCTGAGATAGTAAACTAGCTAGTATTAGAAAGTCCAATGAAGAGGTATATAATATGCAATTCAGGGGGGTGGGGTGATACACCTGGAACTTCGGTTGCGTTAAGGCGTGGGCATAAACCAGACGAGGGGCAGGGCTGGAGCAGGCCGCAGCTCAGGGCGAGGGGCAGGGCTGGAGCAGTCCGCTAGCTCAGGGTGAGGGACAGGGCTGGAGCAGTCCGCTAGCTCAGGGCGAGGGGCAGGGCTGGAGCAGTCCGCTAGCTCAGGGCGAGGGGCAGGGCTGGAGCAGTCCGCTAGCTCAGGGCGAGGGGCAGGGCTGGAGCAGGCCGCAGCTCAGGGCGAGGGGCAGGGCTGGAGCAGTCCGCTAGCTCAGGGCGAGGGACAGGGCTGGAGCAGTCCGCTAGCTCAGGGCGAGGGGCAGGGCTGGAGCAGTCCGCTAGCTCAGGGCGAGGGACAGGGCTGGAGCAGTCCGCTAGCAGGGCTGGAGCAGTCCGATCCACCAGTCCGTCTCCACCAGACGAGGGGCAGGGCTGGAGCAGTCCGCTAGCTCAGGGCGAGGGGCAGGGCTGGAGCAGTCCGCTAGCTCAGGGCGAGGGGCAGGGCTGGAGCAGTCCGCTAGCTCAGGGCGAGGGGCAGGGCTGGAGCAGTCCGCTAGCTCAGGGCGAGGGACAGGGCTGGAGCAGTCTGCTAGCAGGGCTGGAGCAGTCCGATCCACCAGTCCGTCTCCACCAGACGAGGGGCAGGGCTGGAGCAGTCCGCTAGCTCAGGGCGAGGGGCAGGGCTGGAGCAGTCCGCTAGCTCAGGGCGAGGGGCAGGGCTGGAGCAGTCCGCTAGCTCAGGGCGAGGGGCAGGGCTGGAGCAGTCCGCTAGCTCAGGGCGAGGGGCAGGGCTGGAGCAGTCCGCTAGCTCAGGGCGAGGGACAGGGCTGGAGCAGTCCGCTAGCTCAGGGCGAGGGGCAGGGCTGGAGCAGTCCGCTAGCTAGAGAATTTGGCCACAGAAAGCCTCAGGTCCTTTTTTTGTATAAATTACGGCCTTTATAACTTATCCTGTATCTTTCCCTCTCACTTCCCCTCTCCCCCTCACCCCTCTGTATCTTTCTCCTTCTCTCTCTCTCTTTTATCTGTCTGAACTCCCTCTTTCTCCCTTCCCCATCTCCCCCTATGTCTCTCTCTATCTATATCTCTCTCTCTCTCTGGCTCTCTCACTTTGTCTCTCTCTCTCTCTCTCTCTCTCTCTCTCTCTCTCTCTCTCTCTCTCTCTCTCCTTCCCCTTGCAGGGCGTCACTATGGGGCCTTGAGCTGTGAGGGGTGTAAGGGCTTCTTTAAGCGCAGCATCAGGAAGAGCCTGGTGTACACCTGCAGGGGGATGGGGGAATGCGTCGTCAACAAGCACCACCGCAACCGCTGCCAATACTGCAGGATGCAGCGCTGCATGGCCTACGGCATGAAGCAGGACTGTGAGTGGCGCCCCCTGCAGGCCAGGCCCTAAACGCTCCACAAGATCAACCAACCACAACCAGACACACCGACCCTAAACGCTGGTCGACGCCAGCCACAATCAGCACAGCTGTCAACCCTAAACCCTAAACATGACCCCGATCAGTCAAAACTCAAACAGCCACCCACTGCATCTTACATAAATTGCTCATGCATTGTCTCAACAAGAAAGCCAGTGGTTGAGCCAATACCCAATACCCTTGATTTAGGCAAAGGGCAGTGTGTGTCTTCATGTAATCTACCTTTCTCACCTGCCACAACAACTTTCCCTTTGTGTCTCAAATGCTGCACTAGTTCGCTATATTGTGCTTTTTGCCCCCCTCGTTTTGCGTGAGCGGCCCGAGAAGTTTCCGTGAAGTTTCCGTTCTCACGGCGCTCCTCGGTTTCCTTCCCCTCTCCCAAGCGGTGCAGTGCGAGCGGAAGCCTGTGGAGGTGTCCCGGGAAAGGCCCGTCAACTGCGCCGCCTCCACCCAAAAGATCTACATCCGGAAGAACCTCTGCAGCCCGCTGGCCGCGACGCCCACCTTCGTCACAGGAAAGGGGGCCGCCAGGTATGCACCTCCCATGTAGAAGTGGAGCCATAGCCAGCCTCCTGCTGCAGGAGCCTAGTGGGCAGAGAAACAGCCAGTTACTGTGGCTATTACTTTTGTTGTATATTGTTTTATGGTAATAATAGTGTCATAAACAGTATTTGTCTTGGATATGTATGGATAATGACAGCATTATAATCAGTGTGGGTGTCTGTAGTGCACTGATAATAGCGGTGTTATAAATGGTATTGGTGGCAATAGTTCACTGATAATTACAGTGTTATAAAAAGCATTGGTGTCTATATGTCCCTGTTCATAGCAGTGTTATAAACAGTTTCGGTGTTTCCTTGTAGATCCACGAGTTTTCTGGATTCAGGCATGTTGCTGAACATCCAGCAGCCCTTTCCAAAACTTGAGGACACCATCATGGTCCCATCGTCCTCAGACAAGGTACGCCACCTGCACCCAGCATACAGCACTTCCGGTGCCCATGCGCGCCCAAAATACAGTACTTCCTGTGCCCACGTGCACCCAAAATACAGCACATCCTGTGCCCACTTGGATTCAATATACAGCACTTCCTGTACCCAGAAGACCCACCTCCCCCTGGACAGACCTGCAGACATTTTATATTTTATGTCCAAAGTGGGTATTTGAATACATTTACATGCACTAATTCTAGTCATGTACCAATGTGTTGATTAGGCTTTGCATAGTAGGCTATGAGAGCCGCCAGTCTACACAATGGTTGGAGTCCTGCTGTGTCCCCTTCTAGATGGACCCCTTTCAGGATGATCTGAGCACGCTGGCCAATGTGGTGACATCACTTGCCCACCTGAGCAAGGCGAGGGAGATGAGCGACAGCAACACCGACCTATCAGGGATGGAGACGCTGAGCAACGGGGACGGCTCCGACCCTGAGATCCAGGCGGAGGAGCACGCAGCCAGCGACATCACGCGGTTTGGAACCTTTACTGTCGTCAAGTGTGTGTGCGTGTGCGTGTGTGTGTGTGTGTGTGTGTGTGTGTGTGTGTGTGTGTGTGTGTGTGTGTGTGTGTGTGTGTGTGTGTGTGTGTGTGTGTGTGTGTGTGTGTGTGTGTGTGTGTGTGTGTGTGTGTGTGTGTGTGTGTGTGTGTGTGTGTGTGTGAGTGAGAGTTTTTATTTGTTATGTGTATGTTAACTGGTTGTTGGTTGACCAGCTGTGTGTATGTGCACAGGGCATTTGACATGCTGGCTAAGGCGTTAAACCCAGCAGAGCACCCTGCGGACGAGGCCATGGACCTGATGCCAGGTGACCATTCGCGCAGTGTGGTGGAGCTGGAGGGCCCCCTGCTGTCCGATAGCCACATGCCCTTCAAGGTGACGACCCTCAACACATCTGCCCAACACTAACCCTCCAACCCTCAACACATCTGCCCAACACTAACCCTCCAACCCTCAACACATCTGCCCAACACCAACCCTCAACACATCTGCCCAACACTAACCCTCCAACCCTAAACACATTTGCCCAAGTCCGACCCTACAACTCTCAGCACATCTTCCCAACACCAACCCTCCAAGCGTAAACATGCCTGCCCAACACTAACCCTCCAACCCTCAACACATCGGCCCAACACTAACCCTCCAACTCTACACACACACTTGGCCAACTCCGACCCTCCAAGCCAACACACACTTGCCCAACACCAACCCTCAACACACCTGCCCAACACCAACCCTCCAGCCTTCAACACATCTGCCCAAAACCAGGACTGCAGTATTAAAAGTAAATTTGTCTGTAGCTGATGTTGCCATAGTAACAGAGATGCCTGTCTCTGTAGCTGATGATGCCGTTGCCAGTGCCGGACTTCCTAAATGTGAACTACATCTGCGAGTCTGCATCGCGGTTGCTCTTCCTGTCGATGCACTGGGCACGCTCCATACCGGCCTTCCAGACCCTGAGGTGAGTTAACAAGCTCATCAGAGCATCGCTTACCCAGGGTCAAGTGTCCCACAAGCCTTGAAAATATTTATATACCAGAGGTGATGGAAAGGTCATAGAAAATACTCAAATATCACACTGTTCTTGAAAAGTCAGGGGAAATGAAGACTTTGAAAATCTTCACAGTGAACAAAGTAGGCTACATCTTCTGTATGACAGTTAGCTGATAATGCTGTAGTAACTAATAGTACAGCTCACTGGTAATTCCATGAGCGAAAAATCATCGTTCACCGGAGTGTGAAGAGCGTATCTTCATAGACGCAAAGTATTTTGAAAGTAGTGTGCCTGAAAACGTAGTATTGCATCAAACATATATCCTTGAGGGTCATATATTTATCTTTAAAGCACCTTTGAAAAGTCATGGAAAATATAAACGTGATTTGTATGGGATCCGTGCAGACGAAACTGTTACCTGGTCTGTGTCGCAGGAAACCTCTGTGCAAGAGGGGTTTCCCACCTCATTCCGCAAAGAAATATGAATCATAATAAAAAATTTATTTAAATTTATACTTTGTATCTATTTTATATGTGATGTCCAGGTCTTTCCTTGTAGGAGCCTGTCGGGATACCCCGCCCGCATCTAAGCTGTGTGTTTTTTAAAGTCTGTTTTCCTCCCACGCAGCCAGGACAGCGACATCCACCTGATGAAGGCGTGTTGGAACGAGCTGTTCGCCTTGGGCCTGGCGCAATGCGCCAACGTGATGAACGTGGCCGCCATCCTCGCCGCCATTGTCAGCCACCTGCAGAACAGCCTGCAGGAAGGTGAGGCAGCTTGACGTGCGCTTCCTGCGCAGGACCGGAGGTCACCGTGGCACACCCTTCCTGTTGACTGGAGCAGTTAAAGTTGAAGCCTAGTCAGAGCAGGGCATTGACCTGTGACTGCCTCTCCCCCTCTCATAGAGAAGTTCTCCCCAGAGAGACTGAAGCTGGTGACGGAGCACATCTGGAGAATGCAGGAGTTTTGCAACAGCATGTCCAAACTGGCCCCTGACCCGTACGAGTACGCCTACCTCAAAGCCATCGTCCTCTTCAGCCCTGGTAAGGGACGTAGGGATAGGGGGAGAAGGGAGAGGACAGAGGGTAAGGGACGTAGGGATGGGGGGAGAGGACGGAGGGCTGGAAAGAGCAGAAAAGAAAACTGACTGAAGAACTGAAAATGAGTTTGTTTTGGCAAAATAACTCACAGCTATTCCATCTTAACAACAAAAAACATATTTCACAATTTACAGTTGTCTATGTTTTATGACAAACTGTCTTATCTGTTTCAATCTGGGAGCTTTCACACTTCTCACACCGACTATAGAGGGTTCCATAAAGAACTAAAAAGGGTTCTTCTGTGAAGACAAGTCAAAGAACCCTTTTTTCTGATAGTGTAGATAACTTTAAACAACTATGTCAATGTGATGTATCCCAGTGGCCTACCTTAGCAGTGGATTCACTGCCTGTGTCTTCCCCTCAGATCACCTGTGCGTAGATGACACCGTACAAATTGAGAGATTTCAGGAGAAGGCTTCCATGGAGCTGCACGGCTACGTCACCAGGATGTACCCAGAGGACACCTACCGGTGAGGCACATTCCTACCCACAAAGCTTTATTCGGCACGTTGTCTGAGACGATGGCAGCAGGACGTAGATGCCATCGAATAATCCCTTCATCTTCGGCCCCCCAAACCCACCGAGGTGCGGTTGTCGAGCAGCCGCACGAAGAGCCTTCCAGAAAGTCCGGTAACCCCTTGTGTTCATGCCCGTCCCTCAGGTTGTCGAAGCTGTTGCTGCGGCTCCCGGCGCTACGGCTGATGAGCGCGGCCGTCATGGAGGAGCTGTTCTTCGTCGGGCTTATCGGGGACGTGCAGATCGACAGCATCATCCCCTACATCCTGAAGATGGAATCCACCGACTACAGCCAGGCCGTCATCGCCGCTGTCTAGCGATGGCACCTGCTGACCACGGTCATCCAAATAATCTGTGGAATCTGCAGACTCCAATTGTAAAATTATCGACAGGGTCATCCCAATGAGGCAATATGCAGACCCTGAAAGCGAGATGATCAACGCTGTCATCCCGACAACGGGATCTGCAGGCTGTAGCAGCAAAACGACCCAAGTCATCAGGATTAGCGGACTTAAAACGGGCTGTCAGCCAATCGTCTGAGCATGTGCAGCCACGAAGACTGTGGTATCTGCTGCTTCCAACAATCAGATAGATATGTCCTCAGACATCTTTATGGAAACTGCCAATGGTCAAATTGCTGTCTTTCTCTTTAAATGTGGCGGAGATGGAGGAAAGCTTAAATGATATCTAGGAGCTCTTGGTTTTGTTTGTTCTTATTCTTTCTACTTATTATTCCTATCATTATTTTTATTCTTGTAATTTTAATTCCAAAAAACTGGTAGTTCTATGCACATATGTTCCTTTGTGAGAACAAATTCATTCTGGAAAGGAAACTTTACACGGCCAAAAGTATATTGACACCCAGTGTTTCCCCTAGTTTTTTTTTCAGGCCGGGCGGTGAAAGTGCGCCATTTTGCGTAGAGGCGGAAACTATAATTACACCCTCATAATATCAGCGCTGCCATTGAAAATTTTAATTAGGCCTAACGGGAAACCGAAGCTGTTTTGGGTTTTTCCAGATGCTATTTTGATAATTCCCGCATTCTGCGGTAAGGGAAATATTGCAGCTACATTAAAAAAAAACGATTATATATTTTTAAAAAAAGAATAATATAAATTATTATTTCTTTTCATTAAAATTATTTATTTTCCCTCTTGTCCAAGCCGGGCGGCACTTGAGTTTGGCCGGGCGGGCCGCCCGGCCAAGATAATAGTAGGGGAAACACTGGACACCTGCTCATGCAACATCTCATTCCAAAATCATGGCCATTAATATGGAGTCGGTCCCCCCTTTGCTGTTATACCAGCCTTCACTCTCCTGGTAAGGCTTTCCACTAGATGTTAGAACATTGCTGCGTGGATTTGCTTCCATTCAGACAGAAGAGCATTTGTGAGGTGGGGCACTGATGTTGGGCGATTAGGCCTGGCTCACTGTCGGCTTTCCAATTGATCCTAAAGATGTTCGATGGGGTTGAGGTCAGGGCTCTGTGCAGGCCAGTCATGTTCTTCCATACCGATCTCGCCAAACCATTTATATATGGACCTCAATTTTTTATTTTTTCCGAGGGCATTGTCATGCTCAAACAGGAAAGGGCTTTCCCCAAACAGTTGCCACAAAGTTTGAAGCACAGAGTCGTCTAGAATGTCACTATGCTGTAGCATTAAGATTTTCCTTCAGTGGAACTAAGGGGCCTAGCCCGAACCATGAAAAACAGCCCCAGACCAAGGGGTGTCCAGATACTTTTGGCCATATAGTGTATCTTTCCATTTGAATGTCCTTTCTACTGGAGCTTTAGGTTCACATTTTCCTCCAACTACTCCACACAACTATTTTAAACAATTTCTTTCCAAAATGTTGTTCCACGGTTTGTACAACCGTCACATTGCATTATGGGCATTTAGCAGACACTCTTATCCAGAGCGACTTACACAGCTTTTGCATTTTTTACATAGTATCCATTTATACAACTGTATATACAGACAGGTGACGAATTAAAGGAAAAACCAACATAAAGCTCCTGATTTACTAAGACCTTTAGCGTGTGCAAAACCTTTTAGCACACGCAAAACTAATAACAGAACCAATGATTGGTGCAAAACAAATACCATGACCAATCATTGGTTCTGTTATTGGTTTCGTGTATGCTAAAAGGTCTTGCACACACTAATGGTCTCAGTAAATTGGGTCCAAAGTGTCTTAGTAAGGTGTTGGGCCACCACAAGAAGCCAGAACAGCTTCAGTGCACCTTGGCATAGATTCTACCTCTCGTCTAGCATAGATTCTAGTCTCTGGAACTCTACTTGAGGGATGGAACACCATTCTTCCAAAAGATATTCCCTCATTTGGTGTTTTGATGATGGTGGTGGAGAGCGCTGTCTAACACATCGGTCCACAATCTCCCATAGGTGTCCATTTGGGTTGAAATCTGGTGACTAAAATCCATAACGTATAATTCACATCATTTTCATACTCATCAAACTATTCAGTGACCTCTTGGGCCCTGTGGATGGGGGCATTGTCATCCTGGAGACCACTACCATCGGGATAGAAATGTTTCATCATAGGATAAAGGTGATCACTCGGAATAACTTTGCAGACACTTATTGATTTGCAGTGAGCCTTCCCTCTAAGGGGACAAGTGGACCAAAACCATGCCAGGAAAATTCCCCCCACAGCCTAACAGCCATCAGACCCCCTCACTGTAGGGGTTTTTCCCTTTAATGTGTCACCCGTCTGTATACTGAAGCGCTGCAGGTTAAGCACCTTGCTCAAGGGTGCGACGGCAGTGTTCTACCTGGGAATCGCACCTGCAACCTTTAGGTTACAAGCCCCGTTTCTTAGCCATTATACGACACCCGCGTCACCCATGTCACTGCATTGTACTGTTCTCTGAGGCATTGCCAGCCATTTTTTTTTTACACTCAGCAGTCCCCAGCTGGCCTGCGCAGTCAACCAGTTGACCAGAGGAGGCGCACTCCCGTGTAGGTACAGGGACAGTCCCGTTGGCTTTAACCCTACCTCTGTGTGTGACAGCCTTGGACTTGTGACTTGTGCATCCAGGTTATGGCTCATGATGTCCTATCCACTGACTGTATTTAATCTCAGTGCTGTCATAACCACAGTGCCAGCTTTCTCAGCTTGGGCTTGAACACAGGGCCCTGTATTGTGTATGTTTAAATATGTAAATAAATTCAACTTAAAGCGCGACTAAACCCCATGGGAAATCTGCGGTTTTTTTCCCCATCCACTGGCCAAATGAACGTAATTGCATTGCTGATCAGTGATTGGCACTCACTTGCACAGTTGGTACATAACTACCCAAAACCACCGATTCAGTTGGTCCAGACAACTTCAGTGCAATCTGTCGTTTTCAATATAAAAAAGGGTGGAACTACAAATAATTTAAAAAAAAATAAATTTTTTAAGTGTTAAGTCGCGCTATAAAAAATAAAAAGGCTAACTAATAAGGACCACATATAGCCAATTGTATGTCTTCCAATGGCGGTTGGAACATGTTAATGGAAGAAATGTTCAACAAATTCCAAGTCAAATAAATGTAAAATGGCTTCAAGAAATATAAGCCCTGGTCCAAAAATATGTTGTGTGTGTTGAACAAACTGTAAATATTATTCCTGCATTCATTTTGATTATTTCCTAAGTGAAGATTAGTTTAGAGCCCTGTGTGCATCAACCTTCTTTTTTTAACCTACTGTTATGCAATGAGGAGCTATGCTGAGTAACTTATAGCAGACCTGCCAACCTGCACGCATTTTGTGTATCAACCACGCAATTCTTGGTAAAAATACGCAGGTACGAAATTCCAGCTGAAACTACGCAAATTAAAAAAAAAAAAAAAAATATTTATATACTGTATATACACTACTCACAAAAAGTTAGGGATATTCGGCTTTCAGGTGAAATTTCAGGATGAACCTAAAATGCACTATAACCTTTACAGGTGAAATTAATTTGACCTTCTCTAAACTTTTGAATGCACATGTCCAACTATTCAATGTTTCAGTACTTTTTGCACAACTTGCTGTTCTCTAACAAGGAGCTGAACGGCAAAATTCACAACAGGTGTTTGATCCATGAATCGACCAATAAATTTCCTGGTTCAATTAGAATTGGTATTTAAACAGTCCTCTTCATCATGCTGTTCACATTTTGACATCATGAGACCAAGACGACACCTAACAATTGATCAACAGTACCTCGCCATTGCGAGGCTTCAAACAGGATGTTCTCAGAGGGAAGTGGCCACTGAGCTTAGAGTGTCACAGTGTCATCAGCAGGTTGCAACAGAGATACAGAGAGACTGGAAGAGTCACAGAAAGGCATAGAAGTGGACGTCCTTTGGCCACATCCCACACTGATGACCGCTTCATTGTGAACAGTGCCCTGCGGAACCGGATGATGAATGCCACTCAACTCCAGGCACATTTAAGGGAGGTGAGAGGCACCCAAGTGTCACGTCAGACCATTCGAAACCGTTTACATCAGCGTGGTCTGCGTGCTAGACGACCTGCAAGGGTACCTGACCACACCACCAGGCACAGGCGTCATCGTCTTGCATGGGCCAGGGAGCATTTACGCTGGACGAGGGACCAGTGGGCCTCAGTGCTGTTCTCTGATGAAAGTCGATTCACGTTGAGCAGAAATGATGGCCGTCAACGATGTTGGAGACGTCAAGGAGAGCGCTATGCATCAGCCACTGTTGTCACCAGATGACCCTTTGGTGGTGGCGGTGTTACAGTGTGGGCAGGTGTGTCTAGTCAATACAGAACTGCCCTACACTTTGTGAATGGTACAGTGACAAGCCCATACTACCTGAATAACATCATTAATCCAGTCATTGTGCCCCTGCATGAACAACACAGGCCTAATTTCATCTTCATGGACGACAATGCTCCAGCTCATCGAGGTCGCATCATTAGGGAAAGGCTGCTGGAGACTGGGGTACCTCAAATGGAGTGGCCTGCACTTTCTCCAGACCTGAATCCCATAGAAAACCTATGGGATCAGCTGACTCACCGTGTAGAGGCTCGTAACTCTGTACCCCAGAACCTCAATAACCTGAGGGCCGCCCTTCAAGAAGAGTGGGATGCCATGCCTCAGCAGACAATAAGTCGACTTGTGAACAGCATGAGACGTCGTTGTCAAGCTGTAATTGATGCTCAAGGGCACATGACAAGTTATTGAGACATTGACATTTTTGTTGTGGTATACCCACCACTGTTGTTGGCTTTTGTTTCAATAAATTGTTTGAGATGAGGAAATCACCATTGCATGCTTCTACTTAAATGCCCTACTTTCATGATACGTATAATATCACTGTAGCGTGAACTTACATTTTCCATAAATTTCACCCGAAAGCCAAATATCCCTAACTTTTTGTGAGTAGTGTATATATATATATATATATATATATATATATATATATATATATATATATATTACATATACATGTATTCGGTATTTAAATTACATCCCTCTTCTTGTGCTTCTGTAACGTTATCCCCTCCCTAGTCTCGGAATCGACTCGAGTGAGTTCGGCTGAGTTCTCGCATACAGGCTGGGGACGAGACTAGCCCCTCCCCGACCCAAATCTTCTCACTCACAAACATCCACTGATGCGGTAACGTTACTTTATCATCGACCGAGGCATACGTTGCATTGCATTGCTGAGGTAAAATGGGATGTGGGGGAGTAATAATCAAGCACAAAAATATTTGAAATGTGACCATAATGTTAACATCATATGAAACATTGCTAAACATGTTCGGTAACTTTGTTGTTCGCTAGTTTGTCGTAGCTCGCATACGACATGATTAGCCTCGTTACGAGACTTAAGGCTACGGTGTGATAAACTGATGCTAACGTAGCAAATAATTACTATTATTGCAGCCAGTCACCCGACCAGCCTTGCAGGTAGATACTAGTCATCATGATGTCCGATGACGACGAGCATACTGACACGGAGAGAGAGAGCAGCAGACCTAACGTTACTAAAAAGAAGCGAGTGCATGCGCCCCAGAAGTTCCTCACTAAATATCAGGAGCAATGGCCGTGTCTCCGCCCCTCAAAAATGCCTCACCATGCATTTTGCACATTGTGCAATTATGATGTTGACATTAGCCACCAAGGAGCTTCAGGTAATAATTTAGCTAAAACCAACATACACTCCTAGATAGTTTGTCAGTTGAATACCATTTTTTTAATTATATGATATGTGTGCTTATATAAGCTGATAATCATGAGTGAATTGCATTCAATTATTTAATTATTAAATAAAAATGGAAATCATGCCCAGAAACTTGGTTTTATTCATAATTGACAATGTTTTACATCGCAACACAAGTTTCTGTAAATACTTGACAATGAAAACATATGTTACAATATACAAAATAAAACATATAAAAAATGGTTTTATGCAGGTGTACTCAAACCTTTGACTGATACTGTACATGATTTCCATTTTAATTTAATAATGAAATAATTGAATGCAATTCACTTATGATTATCAGTTTAAGCACACATCATATAATGAAATATTAGGTGTGACCGTGTGCAAAGCGAAGTGGTGCGAAAGCGTGTGAGCGTTACACTATTGTGGTACTCAAAATATTTTCCCAAGGTTGGCAGGTCTGTTATAGAAGCACGTAGACTACACTTTGAGAGTATCCTGTGTCCTGTCCTACAAATAAGTAGCAGTCAAGCCTCCCTATCCTGGGTGCGTCCCAATAGTTGAAAAATGCACCCTCCCTTCCTCCACTACCACCTCCTCTACTCCGTGCCCGGAAAACCGATATTTTGTGTCCTCCCTCCCTCCACTGTCCCAATATTGGAATAGACGAGCGAAGCGGCTTCAAAATTGGGTTCTCCTCCCCTCCGGTGAAGCATACATCGGGTGCGTCCCAATATTCCTCACTCCCCACCTCCCTTCCTCCACTCCCCCACTACCACTCCTCTCCTACCCGGAAGTATGCAAAACTGCCTGAACGTTTTGAGTACAATTATTTACATGTAATTGACATTGAGGTTTGCGACATTAATTAATATTTAACCATTAATATGAAATTAAGATGTTATCAGCAACATTAGATTACAACACAACGTTTCCGGGGCAAGGAGGAGAGGAGGTGGTAGTGGAGCAAAGGAGGGTGCATTTTTCGAGTATTGGGACGCACCCATCAATGTATCCTATTACGGAAGTTTTCACATTTTTGAGTGACATCATCGTGCTCACGCCCACAATGATTGAAAGAAGGCAACAGTGATGATGCGTAGCTATGCCTGATTTCCCCAAGATGATGCAAGATATTTAGCCTAAATTGCGTGTGCTTCAGTAGGTTATTATCACACATAGGACATATCATCTGACAACGGATAACAAAATACCAGTCCGTTTTTGTGGTTCATATCCTAGACTACATAACAATTTGGCAATTTAAGTCAGTGAAACAGCTTTTTATTTTCTTATGAATGAACATGACTATACATCGCCTAATGAATATGCATATTAATTTATGTATTCAACCAATTGTGTTACGAACCAAATACGGGCTGGACCCAAGTGCAACGACCAGGAGGCAGATTTCACAGCAAGGGGTTTTTATTAAGCTTTGGGGTAGTCCCAAAGCTGTACAGAAAGATAAGACACAGTAATATACAGGGTGAGAAAGTTCAATACGAACTGCTCCAAGCTGGAGCTGGACTTGAGTACAGGAGGTGAGTTCCAAGCCGGAACTGGACTGTACTGGACCGGAGGTCCACTCAGGAACTGGACCACGGAGTAGGCGGGTTTGTTCCAAACCGGAACTGGACTTTAAACTGGAGGTGCACGTAGCACCGGAACTGGACTGGAACTGGACCGGGAGGTCCAACTGGAACGGGACAGCCGGAACAGGATTGTTCCAAACCGGAACTGGACTTTAAACGGGAGGTGCACGTAGCACCGGAACTGGACCGGGAGGTCCAACTGGAACTGGGTAGCAGGAACAACAGGATTGTTCCAAACCGGAACTGGACTTTAAACTGGAGGTGCACGTAGCACTGGAACTGGACTGGAACTGGACCGGGAGGTCCAACTGGAACTGGACGGCAGGAACAACAGGATCTGTTCCAAGCCGGAACTGGACTTTAAACTGGAGGTGCACGTAGCACCGGAACTGGACTGGAACTGGATCGGGAGGTCCAACTGGAACTGGAAAGCAGGAACAACAGGATTGTTCCAAGCCGGAACTGGACTTTAAACTGGAGGTGCACGAAGCACCGGAACTGGACCGGGAGGTTCAGCTGGTACGGGACTGGATACTGAGGTAGGTAGCCGGCAGCGCCCGGCAGGGTGGAACTGTTTGGCGGGGCTCAGCTGGAGCCGGTGGAGGTAGCTGGTTTGCTGCGGAACCTGGGACCGTAACCGCGGCAAAGGGATTCGCCTTGGCCGGACAGGAACCACTGCAGGATAGCGAGGCAGACACCCCACTGCGGCCGTGCTGCGAGCTGGAGTTGGAGGCACCGTAACACACAAACACACTGACTAACAGTTACAGACTGGTGCAGGCAGGAACAGCTGGTAGTTAGAGGGAGACAGGTTAGCAGCAAAGCATGCAGTAAATGATAGGGCAGAATAGTAACCAGACCGGAGGGTAGAACGACTGTAAGCTGACGGGTTAGGTTCGCAACCAAGCATACAGCACTCTCGTACATTAACCAGAAGACCAGGAACACACAACGTAGTTTAGACAACGAACTGGCGCCGACTAGCAGCCAGCCGGGGGTTTAAGTAGGGGAGTGAAATTGAAAACAAAGGCGAACACGTGAGGAATGTACTGAGTGTGATTGACAATAAACCAGGTGCGGAAAGAAAGCCAAGAGCAGGGAAAGCGATAGGTGGAAACCAAAGTAGGAAACCGAGAAACAAACAGAAGGGAAACGCCCAGCCTGCAGCAAATGGGAAAACATGGACAGGGGTATCCAACATGACACGGAGGGAAAAAAGGGAAAACACGGAAAAGGACAGGAGGGGAACGGAACGTTACAAATTGTTTCCAAAGGACGTTTTTAAATTTGATTTCAGATGTTACAGTGGGAATCTAGGCCTAATTGTTTTTCGGTGTGACCACTGCGATACTATAACATTGGGAATAGCCTAATACCTCCGATAATATGACGAGTCTTTCCACTAATCTACGGACATGGTTCCGAATTTGCCTAGCTAGTATGTGAGATGCAAAGAACTTGCAGGCTGTAGTGTAGGTACAGTAGACTAGCCTATATGAGATTAATTAGTGCTCGGTATGTTCAGACATCGGGATTCGAATGACAGTAAATTGTTATGTTTGCATATAGCTACTACTACGTGATGTTTACTTTGATATAATGTTACTGATTAGCCTACATATTAGTGTCTCGACGCGAACTGCAATGTCAGTTAGGCTACATGCTAGCCTACTGTACGTGCAACTAGGCCACTTCCAGAAAATAAGATATTACTCTTACAAGCGATACTATAACGTCTCTGCATTTGAATGGATCTCTATGGGAATTGGGGGGTGGGACTAGATTTAGCTGTAAATTACACTGGAACAGTATGGAAACACATGGTTGGCTCTAAGTCATCAAGGGTCTGATGTATCAAACAAGCCTTAAATCATCACTCTGCTGCCAGAAATACAGTAGATATGGATGGATAACTCGAAGGGTTTCTTCTCCTGACTTATTTTTCCATAGAGTTCAATAGGAAAATTTGTCAGGAGAAACGACCCTTAAAGTGATCCATCCATATCTACTGCATATCTGGCAGCAGAGTGATGGTTTGAGGCTTGTTTGATACCTCAGACCCTTGATGACTTACAGCCATTTTACCAATCATGTATTCCATACTGTTCCAGCATAATTTACAAATGCAAAGACGTTATAGTATTGCTTGTAAGAGTATCAGAAAATAAGATATCAAGAGTCTTTTGATGTTGTTGGGTTACAGACATCAGGAAGTCATGGCATGCAAAGGATATGCAACCAAATATTAAAAATTTAAAGGAACAGTCAACTTAGTGTATGTAAACTTCTGACCCACTGGAATTGTGATATAGTGAATTAAAAGTGAAATAATCTGTCATGATTGTCATGCACAAAGTAGATGTCCTAACTGACTTTCCAACACTATAATTTGCTAACATGAAATCTGTGGAGTGGTTAAAAATTAGTTAATGACTTCAACCTAAGTGCATGTCAGGGGTAGGCAACTCCAGGCCTCGTGGGCCGGTGTGTATGCAGGTTTTTGCTGCCACCAGTTACCACGGCTCAATCAGCTAATTAGTCATACACACAATCACGATTCACTTGTAAATTACAGAACGATAAAACGCTACAA
Organism: Synaphobranchus kaupii; assembly: GCA_029718625.1. Lineage (NCBI taxonomy): Eukaryota > Metazoa > Chordata > Actinopteri > Anguilliformes > Synaphobranchidae > Synaphobranchus > Synaphobranchus kaupii. Next base: position 19,408,044 of record CM056377.1, on the reverse strand, counting down.
TACACACATACCGGCACAAGAACATTCATCAGCTGTTGTTCATATCGCGGATATGTAGATTAAAATATCAGATCATGCAAACGATTGGGCTAATTAAATAATTGTTAACTGGTGGCAGCAAAAACCTGCATACACACCGGCCCACGAGGCCTGGAGTTGCCTACCCCTGGTGTATGTAGACTTCCAACTTCAACTGTAATTCTCATCACACTGTAAAGAATCAACTTTGAGAAAGAAGATCCACTGTGACCATTTCAGTCAATCCAAGCCAATCTCTTTTCATTTCAAAAGAGCACTGCTAGCACAATGCTGTAAATCAACCAGTCACCTCCACACATAAAACAATAATAATAATAATAATAATTAATTTGTTATGCAGTGCACAAAGTGTTTAAAACAAAAGTAGCTATGCTGCCGCTGAAAGTGTGGTGTTAATGTCATTGGAACTAGCTTAATTTGCTTGTTCCCACTTGCTTTGGATCTAAATTTGAGATGAGAAGATCAACTGATAATTCAAAGCTACTGACACAGCATGTAGGTAGGTACTGCCGATAATTTCATAACTGCACCATACTGCAGACCTGGGGCCACAAAACAGGGCTGAGCAGAAAAATGCCCTCAGATTTTATATATACAGATCCTTTCCAAAAAATTTGAATATCATGGAAAAGTTTTTTTTTCTCCATAATTCCATTCAAAAAGTGAAACTTTCATAGATTATAGATTCATTACACACAAAGTGAAATATTTCTAGCCTTTATTTGTTTCATTTTTCATAATTTCGGCTTACAGCTCCAGAAAACCCCCAAAACAGTATTTCAAGAAATTAGAATAGTGTGTCGAAAATCAGCATTTATTTCAGTTATTTCAGAGAATGAGTGGAGTGGCTTGACTCGAGGAATCCGACAGTTGTAGCCCATGTCCCGGATACGTCTGTACGTGGTGGTTTTTGAAGCACTGACTCCAGGCTCAGTCCACTCCCTCTGCATCTCCGCCAAATTTTGGAATCGTCTTTGCTTGACAATCCGCTGAAGCCTACGGTCATCTCTTTTGCTTGTGCACCTTCTCCTGCCACATTTTTCCCTTCCACTAAACTTTCTATTGATATGCTTGGACACTGCACTCTGTGAACAGCCAGCCTCCTTAGCGATGACCTTTTGTGGCTTACCCATCTTCTGGAGGGTGTCAATGATGGTCTTCTGGCCAATTGTCAAGTCTGCAGTCTTCCCCATACTGAACCAAACTGAGATAAACTTTGCAGGTGTTTTGAGTAAAGTAGATGATAGTGTGACACTCAGTCTAAAACATTCATTCTCTGAAATAACTGAAGTAAATGCTGATTTTCGACACACTATTCTAATTTCTTGAAATACTGTTTTCTGGAGCTGTAAGCCAAAATTATGAAAAATGAAACAAATAAAGGCTAGACATATTTAACTTTGTGTGTAATGAATCTATAATCTATGAAAGTTTCATTTTTTGAATGGAATTATGGAAAAAAAACAACTTTTCCATGATATTCTAATTTTTTGGAAAGGATCTATATATATATATATTTATAACACGTGCTGCGAGAATCTGCCTACCTCTGCACACAATGGATACGTACGCAATGTTTGGAGTCTGTGTGATATGGCGACACCGTGACAGAAAGGTAGAGGAAGAAAATGCTAAACTTTTTAAGCAGATTTCCGACTTTCACCCTGAGCGTTCTTTTACGCAGTCTTTTACTCAGAGTTTTATAACATGTGGCCCCAGAACAGGATAATTTTCGAATAGCATTCTGTAAGAGTCCATTTCTACACAATGCCACCAGACCAAATATTGCATCTAAAAGTGAGGTCTTCGTGTGCACATACTTCAGCGTTTTCATAGAGATTCAGTTTCGGACTGCATAGTATTCTGCATACTGCATACTGCATATTTCTTCAAGTACACGTGACTACTGTATGCAGACTCCCGGAAGTGACGTGTTGTATTTTCCGCTCTGCTGTTTTCTTCCCGAATTCAGACGGAGGAGGATGCAGAGTTGAAAATGGCCGACGGCGTGGATCACATCGACATTTACGCGGATGTAGAAGAAGAGTTTACTGAGGTATTTCGCCGTATTTATTAAGTGTTTACGCCGTCCGCAGAGTTATGCGCGCGCGAGTGCAGGTGTAGTTTTTAACGCCGCGAAACGAATGCGCGGTTTTCCAATCTGCACGCGAAAGAGCGGCGAAAAAGTGGTGCAGTGGGATGTTGTGTTTGTGTGGAGCAGGAGAGGGACCTCGAGGGAGTTTATCCTTTTCGAATAGTGGAAATGCACAGTCGTGTGGGAGGGTTAGCAACATTTGTAGCGGTTGAATTGTTTCGTTTGGTCCTGTTTTGTACGTTAACGTTGCACATGTATTTAAAAGGGCGTATTTGGGTGCGTTGGGTCTGTGTGTTTGTTGTTGAAAGAGGCGGGTAGGCCTTACTTGGTCAGCCCGTTTTTAGCTGGCTAATGCTAAGGCTAATTTAGCTAGCTACTGTTAGCTAATTAACATGTGTAGGGAGCTCACTTAATTTTAACTTTCATTTAACTTAACGTTAATACGTTCTTACGCCTTCCAAGTGTTGCTGGAATACGTAAATATTCCAGCTATACACAGATTGATTTCATTTGTGCTAAACGAGCTGACAAACAAACGTGACAGATTAGTTATACGTTATCTGCATTAACTTAGTCTAGCGAAAGCATTTATTTACTCATGCTCTATTTACTATTTATTAACGTTAGACACCCTACCGACGGTAATTAAGTAGTAAATGGTAAAGGTTTTGTTCGTGTGTGTTCGTTTGACAGTGAGCTGTTTGGATACTTCGCTACAGCCCTGCATGTTGAAGATTTGCTCACGGTAGCCAAATAGCTTGTAACGTTAGCTGTTTGCATGCATGCTGTTGATCACCTTAGATGGTGCAAGCCAAGTTGGATGTAAGATCAGAAACCCAAGCTTTTTGCTGTTTTTATTTATTTATTTTACGACCCATTTTGCTAGTTGCCTACTTAGATGTTTTTTGGAGACTAATCATCGTTGCAGGTTCCTCAGTTTTAAGAACCAACGCATGCTGATAATGTTGGATACTGTACCAGGAAAAAGCTATATTTTCTAAAATATTAAATTATTTACATGGGTATACATGTAGTTATTTTTCCCTGAAACTATTGCTCATAAACCTTTAAAATGTTGTCGTGTGTGAATATTTGCTACACATTGATCTTAATTTGGGTCATATCAACAAGGGTTTGCATGATTGTTGTTAAATGTAACATACTGTTAAATTGTTTGTTATTCATAGTTTCTCGGGTCAAGTACACATCTTGATATTCCCAAAACGGACATGTGTAATGCTGGAAGCAGTAGTGTCGATAGTAGTACTAAACCTCAGCAGCAGATTGATAGATTAGCATCACTCACTCAGATTGTGCCAAGCAAAGCAATCTAAGTAGTGTCGTTCCGTAAGGTCTTCTGTGTGACGTCAGATCAGGAGGTATCCGATTGGGCGGATTGATACCCAATCAGGTTACACTACCTGCCCCTTCTATGCTAAGTTTTTGAATTGAAACAAGCTCCTTGGTTTTTTGGATGCTTTTTTTTTTTTCTTCTTTCTGCATCTGTTTTAAAAAGCATCTCACAGATAGTCTCACTCTACATACCAAAAGGGATTTGTTTGCTCGCGTCCAATAATTGGCTGATTATAAATAAAAACATTCGTCTTGCAGCCAGTGGCTACTGCAAAGGGAGCAGAGACGGAGGTTGGGGGCCAGAGCGTTATCGGACACTCCGTTTGCGCTCCACGTGTAGAATTTAATCCAGAGCCGATTGCGGCTGTCCTCAAGTAAAGCCAACCCTATCTTCTGCTCACCCCCCTTTGCCCGGTCCAGCTCATCTGTCACTGGAGAACCAGACCAAATTAAGCCCAGGATTTGACTCTCCAGGCAGCACCTTGGAATGAAGCTCCAAGTTCACCCGCAGGCCCCATACCATGGCATGAAATTAACTTTTTCACCCACTGGTCAGAGTGGCTTGTGGATTTTAAAAATCGGCAGCCATTTTCAACATTTTACCAGCCACATTACCCTTTGCAATATAACACAACCTGGTTGGGTACCAGCCAGAGTACTGACTACAAGACTGGAAAAATCTTCCCTGCCACAATCAAAATTTTATCAGCATTTGGCTGGTGGCGGTTGTTAATTTCACAACCTGCCCGTAACCGCTGGGGTCTGGCGCTGAGGACTGCGAGGCCTTCCAAGGCCGGGATTGTCTCGGAGCGGCACCCGCGAGCTCCGCGGTTGGCCTGAGGCCTGTCAAACTGGTGCGTAGCATTTCTGTGCTCACCTGGAGGCAGGCCAGTTATGACTGAGAGGAATTGTGCGGGGTGTCTCCAGGGACTGTTGCTGCGTATCAGCCGTGCCCAGAGAGACATGCTGTGCACCAGCGCTCTGAGCCAGAGATGGGAATGTATTCCCCCGGCAGCCCATGTCCCACTAGGTCCCACATACAAAATTAGCTTTCTCTGGGTGTGTTAAAGCAAGGGTGGCCAATCTTACCCAAAAAGGGCCGATGCGGGTGCAGGTTTTTGTTTAAGCCCAGCACCACAACACCTGATTCAACCCATCATAGTATAATCTGGTGTCTTAGTGCTGGAACAAACACCTGCCCTTTTTGGATCAGATTGGATACCCCTGGATTAAAGGGTGGATGTGGTGGCGTGTATCAATTCAGTAAAACTGAACAAACTAGAAGTACTGCTCCTGTGTTTTTCATTTCTGCATTTAGCAGAAGCTGCTTTTGACGCACTTGCAGTCCATTTACGCAGCTGGATAATTTTTACTGAGCAGTTGAGGTTAGTGCCTTAGTGATGGGTACAACAGCGGCGCCCCGGCAGGGAATCAAACCCACGGCCTTTGAGTTACGAACCCAGTTCCGTTTCCATTATGCCACGCCACCGTTTTTTGATGAACTGCCCCCTGCTCTTTATGTTCAGGTGAATCCAAGACTTGCCCTGGCCTTTTTTTTTTTTTTTACAAATTTTTTTTAGGGCTTTTTCAGTTTTATTGGACTGCACAGTGTAAAGAGACCGGCAGAATGCGGGGGAGGGAGAGTGACATTGCGGATTCGAACCGTGACATTGTGGCTTGTAATGAGCATATGGACGGTGCACTTACAGACTTGGCCACGATACACCCCTAATCTGGTATCTCTTACAGGTGTAATAAGTCCTGCAGCTTGGATGTATTGCGTTGTCATTCGTGGTGTGAATTTCCCGGTACGGTCTCATAAATCCAGGTGGATTAACGAAGTGTCGGCTGTTTTCTGTCGCGCAGGAAGCGGATTACAACGTCCATGATCAGATAGACTTGTACGATGACGTCATCTCGCCCTCAGCCAACAACGGGGACGCCCCAGAAGACCGCGACTACCTCGACGCCCTCCCCACGCCCGGGGGTGGAGAGGGGGGCAAGGGGGCCCCGCCCAACGTGGTCTACACCTACACGGGCAAGAGGATCGCCCTGTACATCGGCAATCTGACATGGGTGGGTTCCAGGGCTGGTGGTCTCATCACTCAGGCTGCCTCCCCATTCAACTCCCTTGATCTGCTTTCTCTTCTTTTTGTTATCAGTTATAATAATGAGCCGTTCTCATTTTTCTCATTTTCTTCTTTCGCGCTTTCTTCCAGTGGACGACCGATGAGGATTTGACGGACGCCATTCACTCGGTCGGCATTAACGATATGCTGGAGATAAAGTTCTTTGAGAACCGAGCCAACGGCCAGTCCAAAGGGTGAGGTTGTCCCGTCTCTGATCGGGGCAAAATGCTGACTGGTCACTAGCTCTCCTGTAGTACTGAGTAGCCTCTAGGGTGTGAAATAGTCACTGGCTCTCTTGTTGTACGGAGTAGCCTCTAGGGTGTGTAATAGTCATGGCTCTCTTGTTGTACGGAGTAGCCTCTAGGGTGTGTAATAGTCATGGCTCTCATGTCGTACGGAGTAGCCTCTAGGGTGTGTAATAGTCATGGCTCTCATGTCGTACTGAGTAGCCTCTAGGGTGTGTAATAGTCATGGCTCTCTTGTTGTACGGAGTAGCCTCTAGGGTGTGTAATAGTCATGGCTCTCATGTCGTACGGAGTAGCCTCTAGGGTGTGTAATAGTCATGGCTCTCATGTCGTACTGAGTAGCCTCTAGGGTGTGTAATAGTCATGGCTCTCATGTCGTACTGAGTAGCCTCTAGGTGTGAAATAGTCATGGCTCTCATGTCGTACTGAGTAGCCTCTAGGTGTGAAATAGTCATGGCTTTCCTGTAGTACTGAGCAGTCTCTAGGGTGTGAAATAGTCACTGGCTTGTTGTGTGGTCCTTTGAGGGGTGCAGCCAGCATTGGTCACGGTGGAATGGGAAATGGAATAAAATGCGTCTAACCCAATCTCGTGGAATGCGCCCGCAGGTTCGCCCTGGTCTGCGTGGGATCGGAAGCTTCTTCCAGGAAGCTGATGGAGCTGCTGTCCAAACGGGAACTCCACGGCCAGAACCCCATCGTCACACCCTGCAACAAGCAGTCTCTCAGTCAGTTTGAAATGCAGTCCAGGAAAAGTATGTGGAGCAGCAATGCAGCACTCTGCCCTCACTGCAGCAGCAATGCAGAACTGCATTTGCTGCTGCAGCAATGCCGCACTCTGCCCTCACTGCAGCAGCAATGCGGAACTGCATTTACTGCAGCAGTAATGCAACAATCTGCACGTACTGCAGCAGCAATGCAGCACTGCCCTTGCCATAGGAAGCAATGCGGCACTCAGCATGCCCTGCGGCAGAAATGCAACACTCTGCACTAACTTCTGCAGCAGCAGTGCCGCACCCTACTGCCAGCTTACATGTCCATCCTCTGTCTACTCAGTCCTCAGATGTAACTGGACAAACTGCCATATTAAGGGCAGAAGTCTGCATGTTCCGTGTAGAATGATTGTGGAAACTCTTCTCATTGGCTTATTTAAAGGGGCCATTAAATGGCCTGCATAAGAGGGATGCAGGCCCTGCCCTGGTGCACAGCTTCATGTGATTGCCATTAGATGTGGCCCCTTTCAGTACCTTGCCTGCCCTTACGTGCACTTGCCCAAACTTGCATTACATTGTGTTCAGATGGGAGCAGACCAGTGATGCATTGTTGGAAACTGTGGCACGGATTTAACGTCCTGTTCTTGTGCCCCCCTTCCCCCGTGCAGGCACGCAGTCAGGGCAGATGTCTGGGGAGGGCAAGGCCGGCCCCCCTGGCATAGGCCCCCGGGGCTTCCCCCTCGGCAGAGGTAGGGGGCGTTTCCCCGGCCCCCCCGGGCCCGGAGGCGACCGTTTCCCAGGACCCGTGGGACCAGGAGGCCCTCCCCCACATTTCCCAGGTGAGCTCTGGCCCCGCCCACAACTGGACCTGCCTGCAGAAACTGCCTCTCCTGGCCAAGCCTGCTCTGAATGCTGCCTCCATCCCCTCCCTCTCTCAATCCCATCCCCATTTCTCTCCCTCTCACCCCCCTTCCCATCTCTGTTATCTCTCCCTCCCCCTTTCTCCCCCTGCCGCTCTCTCCCTCTTTCTCTCCCTTTCCCCACACACCCCCTCTCTCTCTCTTTCTCTCTACCCCTCTCTTGTGTTGCCACTGGCCGAGGTGATAGGTGCCAGTCATGACTGTGGTTTTTCCTCCCAATAGGGTCTGGGATGAGGCCCTCCGAGCTCATTTCCCATAGGCACCAGGACAGCCATCTGATGGAAATGAATTTCAATTGCTTCCAGCCGGGGAGAGATGGGAGCTGGCGACCCAGAGGTGAAACAGCCTCCTCTCCTCTCCATAGCGCATTAAGACCCCGCCCCGATACCCCACCCCCCCTCCACGCCCCTCCTGCACTTCTCTCCCTTTGGGGTCTGCTGTTGACCCCGCCCCCCTCTCCTGCCCCAGCGAACCGGCTGTCCCGTTTTGGGGAGGGATGTATTTGTGTACTGTTTCCTACTGTATTTTTTCCACCCACAGAAAGCCTACAATATTCCACGAGGGAGTTCATTGAATCGTGGGCCAAAGATGGCCGACCCTCTTCCAAAGTAGCACACTGTTTTTACTTTTTTTATTTTTTATAATCTCTTAAGACTTGCACCCTGGAGGGGCTTCCGTGCACCTGTCCGCTTCTCTCTTCCTGGCTGACCCGGGTTTCGGTCCGAGTCCTCCGTTCTGTCCGTCCCGTAACGCTCGCGTGTCAGGGTCATGGGATAACCCCCGCAACTTTGATTTTCGGAGAAACATTAAAGATAACTTGCCTTAACTTCTAAACTTCTGCATAGATTTCCTAGATGAGGTTTCCCTAGGCAATGGGAATCTTGCTGTGATGTTAATGTGGCATTGTAGCAAACTGACATAACTAGTACTACTAAAACCTAAGGGAATTATGCTGGGGCTAACAGGATTTCTTTGCCTATAACAGGAGCTTTTACTGGAGCGGGGATAGGGCTTTGTGACTGCTCTCCCACTTTCTCCCTCTCTCTCTTATCTTGCTCTCTCACTCCATCTTCCTCTCTTCTTCTTCTGTGTCTCTCGCACGTACCATCCCTGATACTCAGACTTGTCCAACGCTTCACTCAAAGCATTGCACTGCCAAACGTGTGGCCTTACGGCCGCTTGCCAGAGGTCAGTTCTGTAAACTCTGGTACCCAACTCCACCATCCTGTGACACTGTTCAAACTGATCCAGGGTCAGTGATTGGAGGCGGCGCATTCACAAGTCTGAATATCGGTGCCCTAACTATTTATGAGCATCTGCCACTGGGTCCTCTCTCTCTGAAGCATGAATCTTACCTTTGACCTCTCCCTCTGTCACTCCCTCTGCATGGCTTAGGCCCCTGTTTTTCAATGTGTACTGTGGAGATGCCTTGACACCACCTCTCCCTACACTTATTTTTTATTATTATTTTTTTTATCAAAAGTTGGTAGCTGGGGGTATATCCTAAATACAAAGAGTACATATACTACTGCAAAGCTGACTGTCAAGTCCCATTTATTTTATCTTGACAGTTCAACTAAAGAGCCAGACCTGAATGACAGGAATTTTAAGTCTCGTCTGTCCTTGAGTGCGTACATGTTTATATTCACACACCCCGATTATTGAATGGCTGGGCGTTCCCCACTCCACACCGTATTGTGATTGGTCTATGGAGTCGTTGTGTTCGGTGATGTTCGCAAGCATTTGAGCTCGGAGATGGGAGGGCGAGGCTTTGTGATTCCTGTAGCGCTCCTTTGCTGTCAGTTACTCGTCGTATGAAACCTTCAAAACCCCTTACCCAGAGCGAAAAGCTGTGTCCCAATAACATGTGATGACTCTAGGACCGCCCATTTCGCAGTTGAAGAAGCCTCGCCCTCCAATCGCAGGTCTCGGCATCATGAGTGTGTCCAGTCCCGTTTGAGCAGGAACACGTGGATTGTTCTGGTGTGTGTAATCACGGGGGATGTTTTGTGTTTTGTTCACTTTTTCAGGGATGCAAGGACCGCCCCGTCCCCCACCCGGCCCCCTGGGGCCCCCAGGTCCCCCCGGGCCCCCTCCCCCAGGGCAGGGTCTCCCCCCTCCCATGTCTGGGCCCCCGAATCGAGGCGACCGGCCCCCGCCCCCGGGCATGTTCCCAGGCCAGTTCGGTCAGCCGCCCATGGGCCCCATTCCCCCCCGACCGCCTCCCCCTGGCCCGGGCTACGGCCCCCCTCCGGGACCCCCTCCCCCGCAGCAGGGCCCACCCCCTCCGGGGCCCTTCCCTCCCCGGCCCCCTGGGCCCATCGGCCCGCCCCTGGCCCCGCCCCTGCACATGCCCGGCCCGCCTCCCGGAGGCCCGCCCCCAGCACCCCACGTCAACCCCGCCTTCTTCCCGCCCCCCGGAAACAACAACATGCCCTCTTCCGACAGAGGGGGGGCCCCTCCCAACGACCCGTTCGGGCGCCCGCCTCCATATGAGCGGGGAGACTTCGGTCCCCCTGGCAGGTACGTTTTATTTTAGGGCTTTTCAGCTTTATTGGACAGCACAGTGTAGAGAGACAGGAAGGATGGGAGCGAGTGAGAGGAAGAGACATGCGACAACATTGTGTGTGTGTGTGTGTGTGTGTGTGTGTGTGTGTGTGTGTGTGTGTGTGTGTGTGTGTGTGTGTGTGTGTGTGTGTGTGTGTGTGTGTGTGTGTGTGTTCAAAAAGTGATGAGCAGATGGTGTCTGATGTGGGGTTCATCTCTTCAGCTCTACCAGTGCTCTTCTTTTAGCTCTGTAGGAAATTTGATTCCCGGCATCTGAAACGTCAACCTCAAGTCTCTCAGTAATACTGTATGCGGGGGGGGGGGGGGGTAAACAATGTCTCACAGCCTCGCTGTTAAACAGAGCTAAGAGGAAGGTAACTGCAGCTACAGGAACCTCATTTACACTGAAATTGTGTCCATGAAAATGAGGTGGCACGGACTGTGAATGGGATTTTGGATAAAACCAGCGAGCCTAACTCTGGTACGTCCATATGCTCTGCGTGTGCGTGCGTGCGTGCGTGCGTGCGTGCGTGCGTGTGTGCCGTGCCGTTCCAATAAGAGCATTTGTACTGTTGGATTTACTGGTAAAATGCAGGTATTTGAAATGGCTCAGTCAGGTCTTTACTCAGTCTGCTGTAGCTCTAAACTGATCCCGGATCAGTGGTTGGGGCGGCGTTCCCCACAGCGCTCCCTGGGGGGGGTCTCCCCCTCCTTGGTCCCTGACCTCCCCTTCTTCTTCCTCCTCTCTAAGGGAAATGGATGCCGCTCGCACCCCCCTGAGCGAGGCTGAGTTTGAGGAGATCATGAACCGCAACAGGGCCATATCGAGCAGCGCCATCTCCAGGGCGGTGTCTGACGCCAGCGCAGGTAGGCCCCGCACACACACACACACAAACACACACACACACGAGCTAATCGCAATCCTTCCCTCGGCCAGCAGTCCTGCCTGTAAATTCGTTCAGAAGACACGCCAGTGTGTGGGATTTGTTCCAAAGTTGATACGAGGTCTTTCTCTCATTGGGCCAAAATGCTAAATAGCAGCTACAGTTTGCGTTTCCACATACCTATATCTGTTCAGCTGAATACTTTGACCAGTTCAGATTGAGGGAAGATGCTTTTAGCTGACCTAAAAAGCAAACACCTTTTCTTTAACCCATTCCTTATTAAAATAAAGCCTTAAATACGTTCAAATACAGTATTGAAACCATACATAAAAACGACTGCTTGTTCGGTGAATGTGACAGGTGCATTGTTGCATGTGACTGGTGTGAATATTGTTATAAAGCGTTTTGGTTATGACGGGTTATTTTTGGGGAGCGTATCTGTCGCCTGTGCGAGGTCCCGTGGCCGTTGGGGACCGTCTGCGAACGTGTTTTATTTACAGTCCCCTTTTTGCAGCGGATTACGGCAGCGCGATCGAAACCCTCGTGACCGCCATCTCGTTGATCAAGCAGTCCAAGGTTTCGGCGGATGACCGCTGCAAGGTGCTGATCAGCTCCCTGCAGGACTGCCTGCACGGCATCGAGTCTAAGTCCTATGGCTCGGCATCCAGGTAAAACCTCATTCGCCGTCTGACCTTTCTCTCCTGTGAATGGAGACACCGCCTGTGCACTCTACATAGTGTATGTATTGTGTGTGTAATGCGTATAGTGTGTGTGTGTGTGTGTGTGTGTGTGTGTGTGTGTGTGTGTGTGTGTGTGTGTGTGTGTGTGTGTGTGTGTGTGTGTGTGTGTGTGTGTGTGTGTGTGTGTTACAGCAAACCCGCTGCACATGCAGCACAACATACAGTGCATATTGTGTGTGTATGTTTGTCTGTGTATAGGTATGTGTGTGCAGTCTGTGTGTGGCGCGGCATTATTGTGCTTGTTGTTGTGGTTTAAGAGGACCCGCTCTTCCCTCAGTAGGCGAGAGAGGTCTCGGGAGAGGGACCACAGCCGTTCCCGGGAGAAGAGCCGGCGCCACAAGTCCCGCAGCCGTGAACGGCACGAGGACTACTACCGCGAACGTAGCCGCGAACGCGAGCGACACCGCGAGAGGGACCGCGACCGCGAGAGGGACCGGGACCGCGAGAGGGAGTACCGCCACCGCTAGGGACAGGTACGTACCCTGCCTACCCCCCCCCCCACATCACCCTCTCTCATCCCGCAGGTCGCTTCTGCAGTGCATTGTGGGATGGGCTGAAGATGGCTGGCAGGTAGGTGCTACCAACAGGGTGAGTAGCTTTCTTTACAGGTGTGTGTGTGTGTGTTTGTGTATGTTTCCTATGTTGTGTGTCTTATAAGGACATTTAGTCATTTCCAGTGCAACTCTCTTCCTGTTCCTCACTTCCTGTTGGGTATTGTGAACAGGGGTCTCTCTCCCTGCTTCTGCAGATCCACAGGGTCTGCTGGTTTTCCTTTTCACTTTAAAATCAGCAACCCATCGGTCGCAAGAAAACCGGTGAGGTGAGTTTACCTTGTGATTCACTGCTTTGCTGGATCAGTGAATTACAATAATGTATATATAAATAACAACCAGTCGCCAGTAGACCCTGTGGCTCCACAGGACCAAGGTTGAAAATCCTTTCTTGTAATTCCTAGAGTTTAGGGGGGGGGGGGGTTTTCACCCTAGTGAAAAATTATTGGCTAATCTTGTGACTTTTAATTTAATATTTGAAAATGGCACTTTAATAGCCCTGTATCTTATGATGAGTGCTCATTTTTATCCACTGCTGATAACATTGCTTGTTTTTCATGTGTGATCTGACCAATGGTAACAGCCCATCTCCACTATTGAAAAGCATGAAAAAGAATTATCCGATAATCTCAGTGGGCTCCGGGTTCGATTAACGCTATGTCAGGCTTCCTCTGACTACTGATCCGTTGACTCCAATCCCGATGTGTTGCTTGTATTTCTAAGCTGATCATTGCTAAGTGGAGTACATGCTTAAGATCATGTGTACCTCACCCTGAAAATTTCTTTTTATTGAACCCTGAGGTCCTTAGAACGTATGCTCACCTCGCCTCTATTTATCAGTTTTGACAAAAGACAAAAGAAATTTCCAGGATTTATTAAACGGAACATTTGGCTAAAACTAAATAGTTTATTGTCCGGTGATTGATTTTAATCTCATGTACATGGTTTAAAAAGCTGCCTGTAAGCTCTCTGACCCGAAGCTGCCTGACCCTAACCATAAAGTATTTTTTTTATTTATCATTTTTCTTTTTATGTGTTTTTAAAAATGCTAATAGACAAGCTTGTATAGTGTATTCTTAAGTCGTTCTGTGTGTGTGTGTGCGTGCGAGCGGGTGAGGGAGAAATTGAGATCAAGATCTGTTTGAACTCACATTGAGATTTGAAATTGGCTTTGTAGTCTTTATAAACCTGTTCTGTTGTTCATAATGCTATCTTTAGCAGCAGCAGTCTCTGCTATTTAATCACTTTATGGCCCTCCATTTTGAACTGTTGTTTTCTGAGGCATTCCAGGGGTTAGTATCCAACCAAACTGTCCTTTTATAAATGGTCAAAGCTTTGTCCAGATATGTTAAAAATATTTAAATGTTTCATCGTACAATTATCTTATACCCCTCACGATTAACAGCCTTTTACTGTACGGGGATATATTGCGGGGAAATTACGTTTAAGCTATTTCAGTAAGGTAAAAATGTCATGTTTAAATGGCTTTACAAATGCATTTTGTGGCATTTTGAATGCCTGAAAATCCACATTGTGTTTGTACAATTGTTCAGTATATTATTGGAAGCAGTGACCTGTCGTGTTTTAAATTCTGCATTGTTAAAGGTTGTCTCAGATATTTGTTCCTCACTTTGCGGTGACTCTTCCTCCGAGTACGGCCGATGGAGAGGAATTCTTGTCTGTTTACTGCGGTCCCAGTGAAGTTCACTTGGACTGTGATCACGTCTTCTGTCAGTAAAGGGTACACCTTATCCTGCCCGTTCGTATAGAGGACGGAAGAGTCGCCGCAAAGTGGCCATCAGTTTCAAAACGAACGGTGATTTAAAAACATCTTTTACACTGCACACATTTGTGTGGGGCTCAACAGGATTACAGCACTCTTGTGCAAGTAAAAGAGCCTGTGTTGGTTTTCTTTTTGTTTGTATTTTTCCTCCTCCAAAACTGGCCTGTAGATTATGCATGTTCAGTCCGTTGTAAGATGTTCCGGCCTTGTCCCCCCAAGGTTAAAATTTTAAAATGTCATCAGTCTGTACAATTTGGCCTCAGGTGTATCAGCCTGGAAAAACATATACAGAATAAATTATTTATTTGGCCCTAAATTCTTCACTGCAGCACATGTTTTTATATTTTTAAAAAACATAATAAATAAGTTCAGTTGTGTGTAGTGGTAAAGTTGCAATTTTCAAGGCTGTCTGCTTCAGGGATTTTATTTTATTTTTTTCAATTTTTCAGACCACTATGCCTGCGTGAATTAATTTGTGTTATAGGGTAAAATGATAGAAGGTTGTTTATTATATTACTTTTTGAAAAGTTACAATTATTGCACTGAATACCTTTGTAGTGTATATCAGAATAAAGTTATGTATTGCGGTACTTGGTTATCTTGTTTAATTAAAAAAACAAAAACAAAAAAAATTTGATTTTCATTCCTGAACCCTGTAGTGTTTCTGGATATGTTTGGAATGTAGCCTTCATGCCAATATATTCATGGTAGTTATGAATATTTCAAAGTTTAATCTAAATGCATAATAGGATGTAATTTTATGTAATATTACATATTTTACCTGAAGGAAAACTAGTCTGCCATTCACCCTTTTAGAGTTTTAAAAAATGAGTTTTTGTTAGCTGTAAATTAGTGTGAGAACATTTGGCTTAATTAGGAAAGAATTGTGTTTGGAAGACTTAATCTGGATGAGCAGCTGCCAAACTTAGTTTAAAAAAAAAATCACCTCTATTGGATTGTAACAATTTATTTGAAGAAGCTTCTTTTCAAAATTTGCACAACAGGGGTTAGTTCCAATTACTCACAAACCTGGAGAAGCATCTGGTAGAGGTGCCAATGGAAGATGAAGTCCAGATTTGGAGGTTATTGGAGGTTTTTGTATATTGTTGCCCAGGCTGTGGACTTCATCTCCCATCATTCCACTTGTGATGTAACCAACTTCCATGTTGAACTCACCCCTCTGGCCAGCTACTCTAAAAAAGCATTGTACAGGCTGTGCTTGTGCCCCCTTGTGGCTGGAGAACTAGGAAAACCCTGGGCTAACACACCCTGCAATATAATAGAAATTATTTTAAAAAGAAAAAAACAAACCTTGTTATATAGCTTGTCAGTCAGCCCCCTTTGAAATTAAAAATTTATGGGTATTGTATCAGTTTGCAATTTCAAGTAAGGAGCACCTACTGGTGACAGAAAAGTGGAAATGAATGAGTTTGTTTGAATGTCATCCCGAAAAGAGGAAGGTGTATGCGTTTAATTGACTGATTACCTATGTGTATAATTGACCATTTGTGAATGGAGAGAATGTGTTCTTACTGCTCTGTGCTTCTTTACCCTGTCTCCTTAGGGTAGCCTCTCAGAAGCTTCTGTGCATCTCCTGTCAGTCTGAATGTTAACGCCACCTTAACATTTCCAGGTTTTTTGCTCAGCAGAAATGACTAGCTACTTTTCCAGTTTACCTGTAGGTCACCTGTGATGTTCTGGGGCATCGAGAAAGCGTTGCAGTGACCCTGCTTTATTCCAAAAGGTTGACTTTCTCTCTAGAGTAATGAATAACTCTGTGGTGTCTCTGGCCTTGATGTCTGTTGTAGTTTTAATACAGCCTTTTGGAGTTCAAAGGGGAATTTCACCTCAAAATGAATCGAATTGCCATTTAAACAAATGTGGACTGAAATATGAGGCAGTCTGTCCTTCAGGCCAGTCACAGACTGCTGTTTGTTACTTGTTTGATGTTTAAAGTGTGACTGCTGTGAATTTGCTAGCTGAATATTTTGTTGTGAAGCTGCCTTGCAGACAAAACGTTTATTTTTTAATTGTCGCTATTTCAAAATTATTTTGAGCCTCTGCTTTCTAAATTCTGCATAAGCAGCATGTGCATTTCCTCGAAGCAATTCAGACATTTCGGTTACAAATGCTATCATTTGTGCAGAATAAGTTAACGAACGTACTTGCATTATTCACACAAAAGGGAAAGAACTAAGCCTGTAATTTTTGGGTGGAATTCCCCTTCAGTTCAGCCTGGTAATTGCTTAATAAACCTTTCAGAATGGTTCAATACTGTCAGGACAGAATGATCAAGAGGGCATGACCTTGAAAATCAGTCATAAGCTATCTGTCCAGCGCCCACTAGTGTTGGCTGAGGGAATGGTATTTCATTAAAAGGTGGAGAATTTTAATGTTTCAGTTGGCGCACATCATCCTGAGTCTCGACTGGTTTGAATTTGCCCAACTTTTTTTTACCATGTAAAAGACACTTTTACAACCCATCCATTTTACCATCCGGCAACCAATTCATGTGTACGTGAAAAAATTATAACTTTGTAGAAATGGCAGGCTGACAGGTTAGTTGTTTTCGAATGCCAACCAGGTTTATGCGACATTTGACATGAAGTCCGTTTTTTGGGTAGATATCATGGGTAGATATCATGTCCCTTTGTGCATTATCCGTAAAAAGTAAAAATCCATCTTTAGTTTGTCAGCTGAGTTACGTGAAATTTTTTCTGTATAATATGTGGGCTGTTTACCTGGTGATCAAGTTGGGGAAATTAATGACCGAATTGGGGCTTCAGCTGTTGTGATGTGCGCCTCTGTGTGCAATTGCATCTTTAAGAGCCTGACATCTGGGGAAAAATGTTCCGTCAGACTTAAGTCCCCCATGACTACAGAAGTGAATTGTTTGGTCAGAACATTTGGTACTTTTTCATGTGTTGAGTTGAAAAGTTCAGAAAAGATGACTGTTCACTGTATTGTCTGTACAGAGTGCATGCCTCTCTAAAGCTTTCTCCCTCTGTTTGCAATCGTCTCTTAGGCTGTTTAGGTGGAGTAATTTGACTGTGTTCTCATCTGTGTGGCATATTTAAGTTTTCTGACCGGAACCCCTGCTCTGCCTCCCCACAGTCTTGCTCCTTTCTTGTGTTACACTGCCCCCCCGCCCCCCCCCCCCCCCCCCCATCTTAGATCACCCCTGTAATATCATAATAAATCCCTTTGCGGCAGAGGGAAGTTCAACTTTGTTCCAGTATGACTAAGCGCTAAACCCCCCCCCCCCCCCCCCCTTGATTTTCTTGCGTATATGTAATTCCCGGTTTTGTGACGCGCAGCATGCTGGCCGCTAAAAGCCTTCGTTTTTCCGCCGCAATTGAGTACCTCTGAATAGCGGAGGATTTGCCGGATTGTTGTGGGCGAATTCTGGTTCCAAATGCCGTTAGCCTCATCGCTTACATGCCCTCTACATCTACAGTGGTCTGCTGAGAAACATGAAAAACACCTCTCAATTGTTAACTTTTTTTGGCATTGATGGCTCCCCAAATTAGGGCCCATAATTCCAATTTTGAATGTTTATTAGGAGTCTTAGATTAAGCATTTCATTTCTGAAATCGAAAAATGGTCAATATCAAATATGCCTAGGCCTGTGCATAATCCAAAGATTCTTGCTCGTTGCTCTACTTCACGTCGTCTTAGTGTTTTAGTGGCATGTCACTTCCTGGTTAGTTAGCTACAACGCTCTCACAACAAAGAAAATTAATCATGACTTCGACCGTGCTTGTTAGCTCAGTCCAAACCAGTACGATTTTATTTCTCATTGTTGTCCGTAAATTGCGACTCAGTTAAATTATCACACAGCCCCAGGTCTTGTTTATTATTTTATTGGTCGATTTACGAAAGATAAACATTGTCTGTGCCGAAGATTTGTGATAGTTTTTACAAAATTTAGCCTTTAGCCTTTGAATGTACCCTTATGGAAATGTAATATACTGCAGTATATTTTAAATATATTGTGATGATAATTTTGATATATTTACAATATACTGCAGTACATTCTTTTTCCATAAGGGTATTAAAAATACAAAATATTATTTGTTTACTTTTAAAATACATTTTAAATGGGTAGCTAAATTAGTTTTCCTTTTAGCTTTTTTAAAAAAAATATTGGTTTCAATTTGGATTATTTTAATTTACATGGGGAAAAAACAAACATAAAAATAAAAGAATTGTCCTCTGGGAATACCAATTTATTTACATTAAAAAAAGTGGAGAATTAAAATCTCATTGTATGAACAATGTATGAGAGGCATTTTTGGTAACCCTTTAAGAAAATGTGACGACATGGATTATATTCATGATTATATTATTAATTATGCTGTGGCAAGGCTGCCATATAGGAACCCCCCCCCCCCCCCCCCCCCCCAACTGTCCACATACATGATCACACTGTGGTTGGGATGGCCTCCTACAGGAGTGATCTCCGTTTTCCGTTGCATGTTCTGTAAAAAATATTTAAAACAGGGAAGACTAAATCTGAGCACAATCTCCTAACTATATAAATTGCAGCAAAATGAAGTTCCCCTCTTATCAGTAACTTTACATTCCATGCATTTCCACTCCTATCGGTCGATTTCTAGATTAGTAACTGCGTTTGTCCTTAACGCATTGCTTGCCATGCTCCAAAAAAAAGGATTACATTTTTCCATTATTGTTTAGCAGGTTTGTTTTTTTAATTTATTTTCACTGAAATGCTTTTTTTTATTTTTAAGTGCAGACGTGCAGACAGCTTGCATGCTAGTGTCCTTCCTCCCCTTTTCTGTTTGTAGTTAGTGAGCGATGTCAATGCTGTGTCAATCAAACCAAATGATGTGTCAATCAAACCAAACTCCACCCTTCGTTCTGACACATTTACAGCTGCAGGAGTTGGATCAGGATCACAAGTCGCGCCGGGCCCCTACATGGACGCCACACCCTCACCGTCTGTCTGCGCACGCACGGATGGAGCCACTAACTGCCTAAAGCTGGGCGACATTAGCGTAAAGCAAAACCCCCACACTCATGGTAAAAAATAAAAAAAACTGCTCTTTTTATTTTTTTTTATGTTGCTCATGAGTTTTATTTCATACTAAAGAAAAAACCACCTGTGTGATTAAAGGTGACTGCTTTTGAAAATAAAAGACATAGACATTTTTGCCAGCTCATAATGTATAAATTCATAAATTCTTAGAAATGTTGTTTTTATAGTTTTTTTTTTTTTGTTTGTTTTTTTTCCCTCTCCTCCCAAATGTGTTGCAGTGTTTTTTCCCCCCTTGTTCGGATATTGTCTGTAAACCTTGATTATTAAATATAGATAGTGTTGTAATAAACTGTTTACTGGGGCTGCTTGTTCATACGCCGTAGCGTTTTTCCCATGCATTCCTCCAACTCGCCAGTCCTATTTATTATTTGTTAAATGTCTGTCTTTCATATTGAATTCTAGAACATTGTCGTGGTTTGGCCAGTACCAAGTGGTGGTGGTGGTGGGGGGGTGGGGGGCTTTTTTATGGTCTGTGTGCAGGGCACCTGTCGAAAAATTGCACCACAATGGAGTTCTCTTTCACAGCAGTATCTAAAAGATGCAACAAAAAAAAAAAAACTAAACCCAGTTTGGTTCTGGAAATATATGCATTTATATTGACTGTCGTAACACTTGTTTCATAAAGTTTAGAACGTACCCTTTTCTGTTTGTCCTGTGGAGGTGCTGGTGTGCCTTTGTGCAAACACTGTGAATTTGATGAAAAGCCTAGCACATTGGTAATTAAACACCCAAATGTATGTATTTGCTGTGAACATTGATGTGATAATATTCTGTTTTAATGTTTTTTTGGGGTTTGCCTTTTGACGTGACTGCTGACAACTCTAAATGGTGTTTTTGGGGTGTATAGATTTGGGGGTAACCATGGTACTTGGACACAGACCAGACCATTAAGTTGAAGTAATTTGGAGTATGTTAAAGAAAATGTGACACGTTTTTTAGATTCCTTTTTAGAACGAGATGCTGAGGTCTTAAACCATTTTTTAGAATTTCAATGTTAAATGCAATCATCATTTAACAGGTTTAAATTTTGGTATACGCTGCACTCCAAGTGTTAGGACCGTGACACCTTGTGTGTTGTTTCGGCTCTGTACTCCAGCACATTGGATTTGAAATGGAACAGTGAATATGAGGTTGAAGAGCAGACTTTCAGCTTTAATTTGAGAGTTTTTATGTGCTGGAGTACAGAGCGAAAACAACAAAGAATGTGACCTGGTCCTAAACACTTTTGGAGTGCACTGTATTTCAAACATTTAATAGATTATTTGATAATTGGAGATTTTTCTATTGAAGTGAACTTACCCTAAGAGATGAAGTCTGAGAACATGGAGGTTTTTTTCGTGAATGGTCTTAACCATTAGATTTAAATTTCTCAGCACTGTTTTGAATCATTGTTGTCATTTTGAGAATAACGTGGCTAGTTCAATACTTTCACTGAATATTTTTTTTTAAACTGTACGGATCCTCCCCATAGTACAATTATGGCAACTGCAGGATGAATACCAAAAATTGGTGGTGTGTTGATTTAATACCTTCCATGTGTCAAATGTCCATGATATATTTTACCATTGTTTTTGTTTCATATTCAACATCACATGCAAGTGGTGCCTATTTGCCTCAGAGGAGAAATTATGACACATTCAATCATTGACAGAGTTATGATTAAAAATGTAATTTGGACTGTGAGATGATTAGGAAATGCCAAAGCATACCAGCTATAAAACTAATGTATTTGGAGACCATTTTCTTTAGCTGCAGGTAATGGGTTTAAAGGCAGAGGGTGTGGGTGGAAGGCGGAGCATTAGGGCTGAGCTCCAAGCCTCCTGCCGCCAATCATGTCCACAGTCGACGCTTTTGTGTCACACCCAGTGTCTGTTGAGGATTCCGCACAGTACTAAACGCACTTTACAACTGTGGCTTTAAGAGACACAAGTTGTGCCCTCTTGCTACCTGCGAGCTGTGCTAAGATAAGAAATCTGCCCAGTCAACCCCGTATTTGTAGGTCACATGATTGGATCTGGTCTCCTGATGTCCCACAGTTCTAATTATTTACTTTTAAAATAAATGCATTGAATAATTTAGGGGGAAAACAGAAATGTTACCCAATATCCTGCCTTTAGTTAATTTAGTAAATGGCATTAAGCTGTAGCTAAATCACTAGTAATTCTACCAAATGCCCTTATAGACCTCAATTTTGTACATAATGGCTACAAAATGGCTAACTCGGCTTCTCCACTTTCGTCCCTGTTAGTTTGTAAATATGAAAGGTCAAAGAAGAACAGTTGCATGTTTTTAGATATTTCTTAAAGGGTTTTATCATGGTTAATTTTTTTAAATAAAATGTCCAGTGTTGATATACTTGATACAGCTTACTGTCTCCTACCATTGTAACATACAGGAGAATGGGGTGGGCACGGTTTTTTAAAGATACACTGTCCTGTTTTGTCCTGAATAAACTAGATTTTGCTAACTCTTGAAAATAGAAAGTTTTTCTGAAAATATATCCACCGTATTGTCCCTTGGACTGCCTGCTTCCACCCCATTTGTTGTACGAAAGGGTTACTTGATGACATTTCTGTTGTAATTTGAGGAAATGGCCAAAAGTGTTTATTATGGCATTTACTCACCTGTGTATTTAGCATATGTAGACGGTTAGGCCCCCATGTAATAGTGACTTTTATAGTGAAAATTGATTTGTTGATTGAAGCACGCTTTGTGTTCCTGTTGACAGTATGAACGGTGTTCTTTCTGGTAAACCAGGGGACTTTAAACCCTTTGAAGAGTAGGTTTTTTGGAATGTTTCTTTCTAAATTCTAAGTCGGTGTTCTAGAACTCCGTTGCTTTCAATTGCCAGTAGCTATTGTTACATCTGCATTAGAATGTTCAGTTAAGAACATTCTAATCACATATGTACTCTTACACCTTCAAAGGAAGTTGCTAAAAAAACAGTCTCACTTCTGCATCAGCAATGAAGGGACCCCTGGGCCCGTATTCATTGTCTCAGAGCTGGAGCGCTGATCCCGGTTCAGTTTTGCCTTTTAGCTCGTAATGGATAAGGTTAGGAGGTGCTCTGGGTAAACCTCATCCTAGATCAGCTCTCCTCCTCCTGAGGTCCGTTTTGAGTACAGGCCCTGGTCTGGCAATGGTGGGTTTGATGTTGCACAATAGCACTCGCTTCTGTTTAAATTTGCGCTGTTTCTTTTCTTGGAGATTTTGTGCAAACTTTGTTCAAATTTGAATCATTGAAGAGACACAAGTTAGGAAAACTGGTTTGGTTTTCTGTTCCAATAATTTCTGCTCAGTTTTTCCCCATTCTGAAGCAGGACCTTAAGGCACGGTTGGGTTATTCCGTTTCGTGTGATGTCGTGTAACATTTCAAAGGATGCTTTGAGTTAGTTTTTCCAAGAACGCTTAACAAATACAGTAAATGAGAATGTTCAGCCTCTGGTTTAATGAGAAGCATGCTTTTAAGTGATTGTAGGGTCGTTTTTCAGCTGAAAGCACCTGGCTAGTTTAGTCTAGTAAGCCAACATGAAACTTGAAGCTTGTTTTCCACCCTGCCTCACGTCCTTGTTTTATCAGTCCTTGCAAACAGCAGAGCTCAACCGTCAGGTAAGTTATGGTCCTCCACCTCCAGCTATTGATCTCCATGGATGCAGGCCTGTTTTCCAGGCCTCACTTGGATGTCCCAGATCTCCTTGTTTCTTCACAGGTAATGTGTGGTTCAACAGAGCTCTTCAAAAGGTACTTCCACAAGATCTTGTTTCGGCTGTATTCTGTGACTGAGCATGGGAAGCTAAGATTTGTGCCATTGTATGTCTGCTGAAAACCATCTGAAGTTTAGTGTGACGCTTTTTATAAAACTTTTATTTCTTACTCGCTTAGTTAAATCTCTTGACGAAGATATAGTTTTACAGTTCCCTGAGGGTACTCTTTTTAGCTGCAACAGTAATTTGAGGACTTGGGCTTGTGTTTTAACCAAGTTTGTGTTTTGTCCGAATTACTGATTGTACCCCGTGTATGCCTGCAAAATTTACAGTGCTGCCTAAAATTCCAAGGTGGAAGTAACTTGGCATTTTCTTCTGCTGGGAACATAGAACTCTGGATCCAGTCTCACCATTGTAGAGTTCGGGGTGGTGTTCCACAAAGCAGGATTACTGAGCTGGATAACTACACTAAGTAAAATCTGGAACACCTCTGTACTTCAGTCCATGTTCCAGATTTGGGAGGGTTGCAGGTTTTACTCAGTGCAGTTATCATGCAAACTCAATAAACATGCTTTGTGGAAAACCCCCCTGATATTGTGCGTCATTAATTAATCCTATATGGAGCCTCTTATGTCACTTATTTGAGAGAGCTTATCCAGTAATACCAGTTTGTAGTAAGACTCCCTGCCACCCAAATTTTATTATCTTTGTATTTCTGTGACAACCCCGATTTCACTACAGTGGAATACAAATAAAAGTATTTTTTTTGTAATTGTGTGGTTATTGTGTATGTATAACACCTTTAAGTATTTAGAATTTTCAAATTGAATTGCTTCATATAGTGAATTTAGCCAAACGTTTAAATGTCTTGATTATCGTGTAAAGGCACTAGCTTAAAAGATTTGGCTGAAGCTTTTGGTTATTTATTTAAAGATAGTTCATCACAGCTGTGCATCCTATTAGACTGATGGCAACTGGTTGGGCCGTTTTGTCTTAAATAGCATAAGGTATCTGAACTCGCGTCTTGATCGTTAGCCGTATAGGAACATGTGGATAAATTAATAGGCAGGTCCCTGATGATGTGCTTATACCCCTATACCCATTTGTCCCGAGGTTAGTATAGTAATACTAGTTAGTATAGAGCAGTGGTGCCCAATCATGTGCCATGGAGGGCCGAGAGTATGCAGGTTTTCATTCCAACCAATGACTACACCTGCTGATTTTGCTAATTAGTTCCCTCCTCTCTTGTTGAAGGTGTGTTAATTAGTTAAATCAGCAGCTGGAGTGATTGATTGGAATGAAAACCTGCATAGCCTACTCGGCCCTCCGTGGCACATGATTGGAAACCACTGGTGTAGTGTTATTTTGAGGGCGATTTAATTTAGGTATTCTTAATACGGTGGTAAATTGTGACCTATGGCAGGACTGGCCACATAAAGGACAACCTGGTTTAATAAACTAGGCCTGTTATGCTGTAAATTTAGTGAGTAAAGTGCTATACGTTTATCAATCATAAGGACAACAGTTTTCTTAATTTCTTGTCAGACCAATAACATTTTATTGACTGAGTTAACAGTAGGTCCTCTGTCAGATTGGTTTCATATTGGAGCTAACGGTGGAAAGCAATGCATTGAGAGATCCATAATCTTTTATTTTTTTATGGTTGCCCGTATGGTGGCTGTGGTGAAATTATTGAATTGGTCCAGGCAACGTATCTGGCGAAAAAAATATTTTTTCTGTACGTCTCGGGTGATGAATTCACATTAATGAGTTGCCCTTTACCACTATTGGCGATGATGTACGCCATTTGTATTATAATACTCGTATATAGAAGTGTATACTGACGCAGCATACATTAACGTGTATTAAGTGTGCATGTCTTTGCCATATTTTAACTCCAGCTTTGGCCCCATCTGGTGGCTAATAAACGAAATTACATCAACAATATACCGCTTGCCTGATCTTTTCCAGAATATAAAATGGTGAGATGCAGGGGAGGGACGCTCTACTCAATGAAAACGTGTTTGGTAAAGAATAAAACTCGCCTGAAAGGTTCGGGCATTTTGTGCAAGTTTATCACGCTAGATATTTCCAAAATCATTTGTAGGTACCGCTTTTTCGATCGAACATAGACCTGCTTTGGCAATCAGAATGTGACCACTGATAAATAGCGTCTGTAGGCCTACTGTCGTGAAAAGGTTCTCGCTACCAATTTGAATTAGGCTTTTCCAAAATATAAGCACAGCCTACATTTGACGTCAGTAACACAACCTCTAGCTATGTATCAGTTTCTTCACAACCAAATCAAAAGGACACAATTTACATCCGGCCACCTATCACTGTCAGCGTGATCATGACATAAGGCTATAGCTAGGCGCATGTGGTAGCATAATGTAGATAGGCTATGCATCTCAATGTAAGGATAGGTGTATGAAAATCTGTTCTGAAAATACTCACGTTTTAAGCTATTTGACATGTCGTACGTATTTCTTACACGTAGCTATTATCCTAGATCAATTATAACCCCCCGCCCCCCGAACGACTTTCCATATCATTAAAAAAGAATTTTTGAATCACTGAAAAAGGAAACGGCAGGTCAAACGTGAACTTTTCATCAGTGCTGTTTGAACGTTTCAGTGTAGGGCTACAAGTGATTTTAGTTGTGTAATTCCCATCCCTGTTGCGGATTTTGAATCTAGGATACTAGTGTGAGAGGCCAGAACGTTGCACGCAGACTTAGCGCAAGGTTTATGAGTCATAATAAAAACGTATGCAATAACTACAGTGACGTGATTAATCTAATTCTATCAGTCAGACAACACAGATGTTTAAAATCTTCTGTCAAAGGTTGTCATTGCAGTCAATGACGACGCTCTTTGGGATGCGGTATGGAACTGCAACTCCCAAAGATAAACACCATAGTGCTACGGGATGGTACTTCCGCCCCTTTTCAGCTAACGCGGAGGCGAATTTCCACTGAAAAGCTTCCCGTGCCGCCCGGAGCCTGCCTGACCCTAACTCGGGGCAAGCTTGGGGATGGTGTGAGTAAAAGAAGCCTGTAACGCCGTTTTATTGTCAGTCGTGGCCTCAACAGTCTTGAATTCAGATAAACAATGCAGTTTTAAAATTTTACATGTAAAAAACCAGTATTGAAATATCAAAACTTCCACCGCATTTCATTATTTTTTATTGCATGCACGTTAGTAACGGGAACCGATCATTCTCAACTCGTGCAATGTGGTTTGCATTCCCTCAGTTATACAGGCCGACCACTGACTTCCTGCGCACTGGAACATGCATGAACATCCCTGATCCCATTTACAACAACCTGCACGATCCTCACCTGCGTCACTACTACCACCGGCGGGAAAAACGCAACATGTTAAAGGAAGGAAACTTCATTACAGATGACGATGAGGTGATTTGGTTATGAGGGCTATGATGTGGATATGATATGAGATATACAATAATATTAGGGATAGGCTACTACTATTTGTTTCCCCTGTATATAGGCTAACGCTGACCTGACATGGTATTTTGTATCCCAGATCAGCTCACGTTTATTTTTGTTTGTCCCATAACTCACAGTTCTGAAAACGTGCGGGGCAGTGACCAAAGTTCTAAAAAGGCGAACCGGGTCTGATTCAGTCGCAGGTCACTTCTAATGTACGTTCTGCGTCGCGTGCCAATAAACGCTTGTTAAATATGTTAAATATTCGTTCGCAGGTGATATGCTCTTTAAAGGACTACAACACGTATGAGGAGTACCTGAAGAGCCTTAAGATGGTAGCAAACAAAACTTATGATCGTACACAGGTGAGCACCTTCAGTCTTCTTATCCAGACCCTCTTACAGTGCCGGAGAACAGGAGCCCATCCATCAGAGGCGTAGTAACAACAGCGCCATACCTGGCTAACAACATTCCCAGAACAGCAAATTAATAAGCGCCAACTACGCTAGCCAAGGACCGAAATACCAATTCTGAATACATACAGATAACATAACCTACATAGCATTGCATGAAAATCTGTAAAACCACAAAATAACCTCAATTCTATGACATTATAGGAGTCATAGCCTATAGGGGGGGAGCCAAAGTGTCAGGTCGAAAAAGTGAGTCTTCAGTCTGCACCAGAAGATGGCCAGTTATCATGCTGTCCCAGCACCGTTGGAAGTTTACTCCGCACAACTGCACTTGAGTAATTCTGAGTATTTGCGTGTTGGGTGCCTGGTTACAGACATGGAAGATGGAGCTGGTGATGAAACTCCAGAAGAAAGGTCGCATTCCCAGGGATGTGAGCCTTGAGGAAGTGGTTGAGTCGATCCTGGAGGAGGACTCCAAGAACCTGCGAGAGCTCCTTCAAACTGAGGCAGCCAAGTAAGGGCAAACCAGTTCTGTGGGGCAAAGGTGCATTTGTCACCATGCTGTGATGACGTGCCACCACAGTGACGTATGAAAAGTACCCTTAATATCTGGTTTTGCGTTCCGGCACGTGAGATCATTCTAAAATGAATGTGACAATAAGCCTATCACCGTCAAACCTTCCTCCTTTTATACAAAGGAAAAAACTAAAGGGACAAATGGAGGTGGAAAATGAGAGCGAACAAAATGAAGAGGCTTTATACACAGAACTGGTAAGAATCCCAGTCCTTGAGATAAGAATTCCAGCCACACAAGAAAGGAATACAGGTTTTATTGGGCCTATAAACCAACGTGTTTCGAGATTATGCCTTCATCAGGGGTTACATTTTAAAAAAACAACTTATGAAAGTTAGATAGGTAGCCGAAGTTCAAAGATGAAAAATTACCCAACAGGACGTGACACTGAAACGCATAGGTTTTTATGTCTCATAAGAACCTATATTTATTTCCCCTCATTTTACACAATGTGGCTGGAATTTCTACGTCAGTTACTGATTTTGTTTTTCTATGCACCTTAGCAATAAAAAGTCAAGTTGTGCCAAAGGTTCCCCATTACTAGAGATCAAAGTCCTTCTCATTAAATCACTCAACTACAGGGGGAAAAACATGACATGAACTGTGAGATAAAAATAAAATAAAAAAAACATTGGTCCTGAAAGACGTGGGTAAAGGCAAATGACATATGATTCTCAGGACACTTCCTTGTCTTGGGCCCATGTTTCCTTCTGGTTTGGACTAATGGAGAGTTGTGCTGCTTCTCCCAGGACCTGCTGGGCTGGAAGGCAGAGGATCGCTCTCGGCTCATGCTGTACGAAAAACAGTACAGGCATGAGCAAAACCGTGAGATGTACCTGAAAGAAGTCCAGGAACGGAAAGATAGAAGGGTATCCTGATAGTTCCAACTAACTGGCAAAATGAGCCAAAACTCTGTGCAAAGAGAAGTTATTACTCAGATAATTATTAGAGAATGTTCTTTAGTCTTGTAGCAGTAACTGAATGAATTAATATGTAACAAGTAAATCTTGTTAGTTATGTGAGTGAATGTGATACTTGTTAATGTGTTATGTTCACGTTGTTGTGGCAGGTCTGGCGGTAAACTCTTTGTCCCTTTCAGAAACAAAATCTGGTGGATCGCAAGTGCGCCACCAATCAGAGGAAGTTGCAGGAAAAGGTAAAAATGTCTAAAGAGGCCGAGATTAAGAGGTGCAAAACCGAAGGCCAGGATGAGAATTTTTGGCTAGGGGAGCCCCAATGCCTACCGCCGAGCAGGCCGTGCACGAGACATCCCGTTCTGCGATCGGGACCAGCGAGAGTGTATGGGGTCAACGCGTCTGAGGGCTTTCAGGTTTGAGGAGTGCGACTTTCGCTGGCTTTGTAAGTTCAGCACATGACGTGCGGCGGTATTGATCGCCAGAGGTCTAATGGCCCCCCCCCCCCCCGCGTCCCTTCCCCAGAAACTGCCAACGATCCAGCGGCAGGGCGCGTGCGGCGAGAGGAAGTTTCTAGAAAGGACGAAAACCTCTCAGGAAAGCCTGATTAAGGAATGTACAGCTAAGCTCCCGGACGAGAACCCCAGCGAACCGTCACTAGGGGAGCCCCGGGGCCTGCTGCCACTGAGGCCACGGATGGGCCGCCCGGTCCTGCGATCCGGCACGGCCAGGTTGTACGGAGTCAAGATCTCCGAGGCCTATCAGGTAAGAACAACCGATTCTCCTGTCTGCTCCTCCATATGTTTGAGAGTCCACATCCACCAGTGTTTCTTATTGCAGATCTAATCATACTCCTGTGTCCCCTTTTCAGAAACTACCTTCACTGGAGCTGATATGCAGTGACCAGTCGTAGAAGCTCTCTAAAGCCAGAGGAGTCCAAAACGTGACGGTTGTATAGGGGCAATTTAATAGGGTCATTGGAAGGTTACATTTGATGACCAAACCCGTCTATCAAGATTCATAAGAAGTCACAGAGCCTGTGACTTGTGGGGTACCCAACCCAAGGATATTTGTATTTGCGGTGGGGGTTAAGGAGGGTTATGAGCATTCTGAAGCGAAACACACCCACCTGGTCGCAAGTCACTCATTTTGGGTCAATCGTAAACGGCAGATGAGGAACAGACGTCGAGGCCTGATTGAAGACGAAAGCTTGCTGCGCAGCATAAAAACATTGCAGTTATTCAGAATCACAAAATCCAGTCCTTGTCTCGAGATTGTTTGCGGTAATAAAAATGTTTCTGTCAGATTCGTAAGCAAAGTGCAACAAGGTGCTAGTTTGAAAAAACACTTTATTTCTGTCCCTGAGGTAGTTTTGTTCTTCCTGTGCAGACTTTATTGCAGGATCTGTCTGGATTGTGTATGTGGGTGCAACATGAGCCAGTCCTGAATGTCAAAATAGAATTAATGAATTAGTTAATTAATTAATTAATTAAACAGATACTCTTATACAGCACCGCTTATAAAACAGTGTATGTAATAAAACTAGATGAACATCAGTATAGATACAAACATTGATCATAACACAATCAAAGCTGTAATTAATACTGAAGTGGTGTTCTAGATTTCACACATGCACACGCCCACGCATACACATGACACATATCCACATACACACACCACAAGCACACGCATGCAGACACGCCAGTTTCATTGGTCAGTTTCATTTCTCTTTCATTTATCTGTCAGTTCACTCCCTTATACTGCCAATCATGTATTTAAACACATATATAGCCTATGCATCACCTGCTCACAGATAGTCTGTCTCTCTCTCACACACACACACACACACACATTACATATTCCATCTTAGACACATCATTATATATGTTTACTTACACTTGCTTTCATTGTTTCATATTTGGGCACTCGGTCACCTCTTCAATGCTGTCACATAAGACTACCATATTGAGAGAGAGATCCATAGAAAAAGACATTAACAAAGTACAATGGTTGTAGAGAAATATTAGATCTAATTAGAATCTTTGGTAGTTCTTGGAGAGAGAGTTGAGTCTGGGTTGATGGACTGAGGAAGCAATCTTAACCCTCATATTATCTTGACATTTTATGACGACTGTTATGTTTGGGGTCCCCAAAAGTTTAAACTGACACAAAATTATTATAATAGAAACACTGGCACTTTCTGTTTCACCTTTAGTGTGTCTCCCAATTGACGACTTTTACCTGAGGTAAGTGAAAGTTTGTGAAGTTTAAAACCTGTATGGGAACGTGCCACCAGAATCACTCATTAAAAATAAAAAGGTATATTTTATAGAGCTACTCCACAAATAACCCCACACAACACCTTTGTATACAAGGTTAGTGCATGATAAACAGCATTATGTTTACATTACATGTTCACCATTTAATCACGACAAATTAGGAAAATTCATATAGTGTCAACATGGAAAAATAAGGTCAAACACTGAATTGGGTCAAACTGACCCCGAAGATAATATTCGGGTTAAGATGTGAGATTTCAGAATTTAGCTTGCTTTGAAAGATGCCAGTGACTGATTTAACGGGTGCAGTTGCCAGCTTGTTCCACCTCTCTGTAGGGAGGGGGCTGAAGGGGTGGGACCAAAAAAAAACATGGTGTCTGACTTGAATTGACCATCCTGGGCTCCGCCTGTTGAGTCTGGCTCCTCCTAAGGTTTCTTCTGAGTCCGACTAGTCATCAAGGGAGTTTTTGTCTTCCCACTATGGTTAAAGGCTCGCTTTTGTGTTGGTTTTAGGCTAGGGTATGCTATGAAGCATATTGTGACAAATGGTTTGTAAAATATGCTATATAAATTGGCATACATTTTGATTTGATCTGAGGTAACAGGCATTTACAACAACTTGTAGACTAGTTAAGGTTTTATAATAACCTGTAAATAAGGGTAGTCTTTTACAAACAAACAACTTGTTGGTTTCTTCCTGATGGTATTTTGCTTGTAAATTGCGGATGTAATAAATAATATTCTTGTTTATGGCGGCAGGGGCTGAACTGTGCTTGTGGAAGGGAGCCAAAATAGTGTACAGTCTGTGTGCCTCCGCTAGTGAGGATCTGACACACTGTAACCTCTGGCTGTAGGCTACATGAACTGCTCTCACGCAATCCGCTAGCTTCTTCCGGGGCAGTTCCCTGTGCGATATTATTACTGAACAAAAAATGCAGTCTACTTCGTTTTACGTAGCCAAGTGGTGACCATCGTTGGGATTGTCGTTGCTTTCTCCATTCATCATGGACATTAAATAATAATTTTAAACAATAGACAGGCTACGACTAGCCAACAGGCGTAGGCTAGTCTACTCCCATCGCTTTGTGTTGGAAAAAATGTCGAATATGTTAAACGCAGCGCGTAAAGTGAACTGGAATCGGTCCGCTGCAGTGAGACGGACAGCATTTCTTGTGGCCGCTGCATACGGGGTAAAAACACTGTACCCCATATTCTGCAAACATGTCAAAAACAAACGGAGAGACCCCAATAGGACATCGGCTCCAAAAACTGGCGAGGAAATAGGATCAATTTTGGCGTCGGATGCCGTCAACGAAGTCGCCCGCAGCAAAAGGTCACCCGGAGTAAATGCAGAATTTTTCAAGCAGATACTGGGACTCCTAAAAATACTCTTTCCAAGGTTTATAACGAAGGAGTTAGGATTGTTATGTTTGCACTCGATTGCTTTGTTGTCACGCACGTTCCTGTCTATTTATGTGGCTGTGTTGGACGGTCAAATAGTGAAAACCATCGTGGAGAAGCAACCCCGGAGCTTCGTCATGAAACTGTTGAAGTGGCTTCTGATAGCGATCCCGGCCACTTTCGTGAACAGTGCAATCCGTTACCTGGAGTGCAAGCTCGCCTTAGCCTTTCGCACACGCCTGGTAGACCATGCATACGGAACCTATTTCGCTGACCAGACCTACTATAAGGTCAGTAATATGGACGGTAGGCTGGCGAACCCGGACCAGTCCCTCACCGAGGACATCATGATGTTTTCGCAGTCAGTGGCGCATCTGTACTCCAACCTCACCAAACCCATTTTGGACGTTGTGCTGACCACATACACACTGATACAGACAGCGAGGTCCCGTGGAGCCAACGCCGCCGGACCCACACTGCTGGCTGGGCTGGTGGTGTTCGCCACCGCCAAGGTCCTGCGGGCTTCTTCCCCGAAATTTGGGAAACTGGTGGCGGAGGAAGCACACAGGAAGGGCTATCTCCGTTACGTGCATTCCCGAATCATTGCAAATGCAGAGGAGATCGCATTTTACAGGGGACACACGGTAAACGAGACGGAATAATTTAGCAAGTAGGCTATAGCCAAATGTGTCTATTGTCGCTAGCCTATATCCTGTGTCTATAGTAGGCTACATGAATGATCTTGTAAGGCAAGACTTCAAAATAACAAAGTGTCTTTTCTAGAAATGAATGCTGAATAAGTCTGTCGGATGTCTTCGTCTCTAGGTGGAGTTGCGACAGTTGAAGAGGTGCTACATGGCTCTTGCACAACAGATGAACCACATACTGTCCAAACGCCTGTGGTACATAATGCTGGAACAGTTCCTTATGAAATATGTGTGGAGCGCGTGCGGACTCGTCATGGTCGGGGTGCCAATCATAACTGCAGCCGGCTTTGCTGACAACAGTACGGTGGCATCTCAAGATTGTTTCTTTTTTTTATTTTACAGTAGTGAAAGGTGTATTGTGTAGGCTACTGATCATTAAAATAAAGCTGTCACTCTATTAACGCATCCATCTTTTAAAAAATAATACAGAAGATAGAATATTAGGTAGGCCTATTGAGTCGTCACTGGCTTAGGCCTAAATGTCTAGACGACTTTGCATGAGTTTACCCCATTTCCGCAAAAAAGAAACAAGGATTGGAACAGACAACGAGAATCTGTGTTATTGCAGCTTCTTTGCAGTCTGGAAATTTGCCTGAGACAAGACGGCAGCAATTATCTTAGAGGAAGTTCATAACAGACTTCGCTTAATTCTCAGTTTCAGTCAAGTGCCAGTACTGTACACCACAACCTTCAGAGAAAGAGGAAGTTACTGGGGAAAAACAATTTGCACATTTTGTTGGCTGCTGTTTTCAAGAAAATCGTAAGCACGAATGATGCTTTACATCGTATAATAAGTTTTACTAAGTCATCGGACGTTCCAGTGAATTAGGGGTTCCATTGAACATTGGAAAGGCTTAGTAAAACTTGAGAAAGATGGTTGGGTAAAAAGCATGCGGTAAGATTGGCTATCCCCCAGTCTCTAAGTAGCCTACAAGCAGCAGTGTCTTTTGGGGGAGGGTTGATGTTTGCCTCCTGTTTTTGCAGAGCTGGCTGATGGTCAAACGCAGGTGCGAGTGAGCGACAGGACGGAGGCTTTCACAACGGCACGTAACCTGCTGGTCTGGGGAGCTGACGCCATCGAGAGGATCATGTCTTCCTACAAAGAGGTGCCATATCAGCCGCACGTAGTCCTCCTCTCACTTAGAGGTGATGTCACTAGGGCTGGGCGATATACAACATCGATAATTATCGAATGCAATAACGGACGTTGCCACCGTGTGGGGCGCCTTTCTTTTCGTCTTTTTTTCTTTAAGTATACCCAATATACGGCAGTAAACATCCAGGCCGCGTGAAATGCGTGAGATTACGTTTTTTTCCCCGGAAGAATTTCACACGGGTTTTGAAGTTTAGATTACTACCGCATCAGGTATAATTAAAGAAAAAAAGGCAATACCCCACATGCTGGCAACGGCCGTTATTGCAATCGATAATTATCGTTGCGATATATCGCCCAGCCCTAGATGTCACACGTGTTCTCTCACTTAGAGGTGATGTCACGCGTGTCCTCTCATATAGAGGTGATGTCACATGTATTAGTCCTCTCACTTAGAGGTGATGTCACATGTATTAGTCCTCTCACATAGAGGTGATGTCAGACATATTAGTTCTTGCACTTTGAGACACCTAGACAATGTTTCATACAAGTTAGGTTCATACAATTAGGTTCTTGTTCTTCTTTTTGTACAAATAATCATGTTGTTTACTGTACTGTGACATGCTTCTATGTGCAAATACATTGCTAAAATATCAACACAATACACAATCATGTACAACTTTAATTAAACCGTTACACAGGAGTACCCTCTGTCTTTGTATAATTATTTCAGATGAATGTAATCATTCGGTGTATATGAGTATGTAGCATTGTAAAACACTGCTTTATAAGACTTGCAGTGCAGTGTACCTTTTGGACCTTATGAATGCATTCATTACCCATCATGCCCATGGGTGTTTGGCTTACTGACCTGCTGCCCCCGGGTTTGCGTGACAGGTCACTGAGCTGGCAGGGTACACGGCCCGTGTGCACAACATGCTCCTCGTGTTCGGCGAGGTGCAGAGGGGGGTGTACAAGCGCTCAGCGCATTCCCAGAACCCCGCGGGGGAGGAAGGGGCCGTGGCCAGGCCCTCGGCACGCATCGACGGCCCTCTGGCGATCAAAGGTAACCTATCTCAGATAGGGACTAGATTAAGCTGTAAATTACACTAGAATAGTACGAAACACACGGTTGGCTAAATGGATGTAGATCATCAACGGTCTGAGGGCCAAAACTTGAAAAAATTCTTCTTTTGCTTTTGTGCCTGCCTTCTTGCTCCCCCTTGTGGACATAACATGCATAACCCGAAGCCCAAAAGAGGATTTCTTGGCACCGCCTTGATGCAATTTTGACAGTTTTTATGTAAATTTTGCAATCCCTCAGTCGTGGAGGGCCACAGTATCTGCAGGCCTTGGAAGCAACGTGCATTGTCTCTTTAGCCAATCAGCAACATGCATTGTCTCTTTAGCCAATCTGTGTCAATGCTGAAACCTGCAGACGCTACAGCCCTCCTGGCTTTTTAATTTTATTTTTATCTGTGTTTTATATTGTCATGATTCTTTTATGTTTTTGCATTGTATTGATCTTAATGCTGCACATCAATTTCCCTCTGGGATTAAAATAAAGTCTGAATGTGAATCTGTATTTGAGGTCTGGAGTCAGAGACCCCTAATTTAAAACGACGTGCTTGACGTTTGTTCCCGCAGGGAAGGTTATCGATGTGGAGAGAGGCATTGTGTGTGTAAACGTCCCTATAATCACTCCTACTGGAGATGTGATCGTGTCCAGCTTGGACTTTAAGGTGAGGGTCATCATCCAGCTCATGCCGCTATCCCAGCTGTGTATTTGTGTCACCGAGCCCTCTCTGTCCACACAGCGCTATCTCTCTCTGGACTGACAACCCTTAAAGTCCACGTCACATTGTGTCTTATCAAAGGACATAGTAAAATGATCTCCTGAGCCAAGCTAGCCGTTGATTAAACAATACAGGGAAAAATCCGATTTTATTTTTGTCTGTGTGTTCATGTGGGTGCGTCCGTGCGTGCGTGTGTAACCGTTTGTGTGTGTAACTGTGTGTGTGTGTGTGTGTGTGTGTGTGTAACTGTGTGTGTGTGTGTGTGTAACTGTGTATATGTGTGTACCTTTGTGTATATGCATGTGTGTGTGTGTGTGTGTGTGTGTGTGTGTACCTGTGTGTATATGTGTGTAACTGTATATATGTGTGTGTACCTGTGTGTGTATATGTGTGTAACTATATATATGTGTGTGTACCTGTGTGTATATGTGTGTAACTGTATATATGTGTGTGTATATGTGTGTAACTATATATATGTGTGTGTGCCTGTGTGTATATGTGTGTAACTGTATATATGTGTGTGTACCTGTGTGTGTATATGTGTGTAACTATATGTGTGTGTACCTGTGTGTGTATATGTGTGTAACTATATGTGTGTGTACCTGTGTGTATATGTGTGTAACTGTATATATGTGTGTGTACCTGTGTGTGTATATGTGTGTAACTGTATATATGTGTGTGTACCTGTGTGTATATGTGTGTAACTGTATATATGTGTGTGTACCTGTGTGTGTATATGTGTGTAACTGTATATATGTGTGTGTACCTGTGTGTGTATATGTGTGTAACTGTATATATGTGTGTGTACCTGTGTGTGTATGTGTGTAACTGTATATATGTGTGTGTACCTGTGTGTGTATATGTGTGTAACTGTATATATGTGTGTGTACCTGTGTGTGTATATGTGTGTAACTGTATATATGTGTGTGTACCTGTGTGTGTATATGTGTGTAACTGTATATATGTGTGTGTACCTGTGTGTGTATGTGTGTAACTGTATATATGTGTGTGTACCTGTGTGTGTATATGTGTGTAACTGTATATATGTGTGTGTACCTGTGTGTGTATATGTGTGTAACTGTATATATGTGTGTGTACCTGTGTGTATATGTGTGTAACTGTATATATGTGTGTGTACCTGTGTGTACAGGTGGAGGAGGGTATGCACCTGCTCATCACAGGGCCGAATGGCTGTGGGAAGAGTTCTCTGTTCCGGGTCCTCAGTGGGCTGTGGCCAGTGTACAACGGCCTGCTGTACAAGCCCCCTCCACACTGTCTCTTCTATATTCCACAGAGGTACTGGCACCACACACACACACACACACTTAAACACACACATATTTAAACAGACACGGTTACACACATACACACAGTTACACACACACACACACACACACACACACACACACACACACACACACACACACACACACACACACACACACACACACACACACACACACACACACATATACACGCTGTGTATTACTTCTCTAAATTCGAGGTGTCAACGGTCAACATTTTTAACAGGCTGATTGTTTAAATTGAACAAAATTACATATTATGTACTTAAACAAGCAGTGGAATAACTTATTATTTTAATAATTTGCCAAAACTTGAAAAAATTAAAATAGTGCCTTCTTTTGCTTTTGTGCCTGCCTTCTTGCTCCCCCTTGTGGACATAACACGCATAACCCGAAGCCCAAAAGAGGATTTCTTGGCACCGCCTTGATGCAATTTTGACAGTTTTTATGTAAATTTTGCAATAAATATTTGAATATATTCAAACCTCTCGTTTCTTTTTTTAAATACAGTATTCTAATTCCCTAGTATCAATATATACTTTGATGAATCGATAAAATATTTAAGTAATAATAATATTCATCACAAACGATCTGTGTCAGATGTGCAGTGCATTATGGGAAATGGCTGATAGGTTTTGTGCATGTGGCTCCTCCTCCCCAGACCCTACATGTCGGTGGGGACGCTGCGGGATCAGGTGATCTACCCGGACAGTGTAGAGGACATGGACACAAGGGGCTACGATGACCGGGATCTGGACACCATCCTGGACCTGGTCAACCTCAACCACATCGTCACACGCGAAGGGGGTACGTCTAACCCAACCCCCCACCCTCCGAAGACCGTGGTCAAATGTTCACTTCAATTCAGTTCGATTTTATTTGCGTAGTGCTTTTTCACAAAGCCACTTTTTCACTACAGCGGTGATACTCAAACCTGGCCCACAAGGTCAGTAGTACTACTGCTTTTCTTTTCTACCTGATAGTTAATTGATCGATTAATGTGATCGATTGGCCAGAGATTTAACTCACCTGGTGTCCCAGGTTTAAATCAGTCCTGATTAGAGGGGAAGAATGAAAAACAGCAGTACTACTGGCCCCAAGGTTCAGATTTGAGTATCCCTGCTTTACAGGAAAATAGAAAAATACGTATGTCTACAGCATGGGCTGGTTCTATAAGGCCTGCCTTTCTCAAAAGCGTTTTGCATCATGTCGGACTCTATCATCGCGCTGGGGGTTAAAGTGGACTTCTAGAACCACCTGATTTGATTTGCTGATTTGATTTAATCATTTGTACCGGGGAATGGTGCGCTAAGTATTGCAGGAAAATCATGGAGCGTATTTACACCAATCGCTAAGCATTTAGCTTCAACGCACATAAGTAATGCGGTGCATATGCCTACAGGTTGGGTGGTTGTGACTGAGTGATGGTAGATGGTGGTTGGGTCAGTAATGCGGTGCGTATGCCTGCAGGTTGGGTTGGTTGTGAGTGATGGTAGATGGTGGTTGGGTCAGTAATGCGGTGCGTATGCCTGCAGGTTGGGACGCAGAAACGGACTGGAAGGACGTTCTGTCTGGAGGAGAGAAGCAGAGGATGGGAATGGCCCGGATGTTTTATCACAAGTACGAGAAAAATAATCTGTCTGTCTGTCTATTTTTCACACCTGCATTACACCAGAGAAAACCTCATTCATCTGTATGTCTGTCTGTCTTTCTGTGTGTCACATCTGTATTTATAGCAGAGAAAAACTCACCTGTATGTCTGTCTTTCTCACCTGCATTATACCAGAGAAAACCCCACCTGTCTGCCTGTAATGCCTGCATTATACCAAAGAAAACCTCATCTGTCTGTCTGTCTCACCTGTGTTATAACCATGAAAATCACCAGCCTGTCTGTCTGTCCCTCTTGCCTGGTCTAAAAGATGCATTTCCTGTTTAAATCTGGTCTCTTCAGGCCAAAGTATGCCCTTTTGGATGAGTGCACGAGTGCTGTCAGCATCGACGTGGAGGGGAAGATTTTCCAGGCTGCAAAGGATGCTGGGATTTCCCTGCTGTCCATTACCCATAGGCCATCTCTGTGGTGAGCGAAGACTACAGATTCTCACTATGACATCTTGAGCATTTTTATCATCACCATCACTTGTGCATCTCCTGTATCTTCTGAAAATACACATCCTAAAATAAAAGAACAAAGGAACAAAAGCTCTTGAGTGAGCTCTGTCACCATGTCAACACTGAAATGACTCCAGGTCAACACTGAAATTCATCCAGGTCAACACTAAAATTACTCCAGGTCAACACTAAAGTTACTCCAGGTCAACACTGATATTACTCCAGATCGCCCCCACAGACGGGCCTATGCTGCAGCTCTTCTCTCAGAGCCTGCGTTGCTAACTCTCTTGCTCTCTCTCTCCCTCCCTCTCTCCCATTCTCTCTCTCTCTCTCCCCCCCTCCCTCCCTTTTTCTCTCCCTTCCTTTATCTCTCTCTCCCTCCCTTTCTCTCTCTTTCCCCCTCCCTCCCATTCTCTCTCCCTCCCTCTCATTCTCTCTCCCTCCCTCCCTCTCTACCTCCTTCCCATTCTCTATCTCTCTCTGACCGGCAGGAAGCACCACACTCACCTCCTGCAGTTTGACGGGGAGGGGGGCTGGCGGTTCGAGCCGCTGGACACCGCCACGCGCCTCTCCCTGACTGAGGAGAAGCAGCGCCTGGAGACCCAGCTGGCGGGAATTCCCAAGATGCAACACAGACTGAATGAGCTGTGTGGGATTCTGGGTGATGACTCTGCTCTGAAGACGGGCAACTCAGGAGAATGAGTGAGAGCGAGAGAGAGACTTGACTTTTAAAAGCCGTTTATTAGCAGCTAGCAGCTATAAATAAAGAGCAGATTGCTTACAAATCAACCACCACCCAAATGCAGCAAAAAAGTGAGAGTGAGAGAGAGAATAATTTCTATTTTTAATATCAAGAAATGTCAATATAATCTGCATATTCATTAGTTCAGAGCAGTACTTTCCATTGCCAGCGGCTGGATAGCACTTCTTATAACAATTACAAAATGTGATAATGACGTAATCACAATTATTATAGTACATAATACATAATTAGCACAGATATTTGACCATAAAAAGTGGTGCAAAAGCCAAATGTTTTAGCAGGTCCAGTTTATTTTCTAATGCATCTAATTTTTAGTATTCCTCCATTCCTTTATAGAAATGGTGCTAAAAATTTTAAAGTGGGAGATGCAGGAATTAATTTTATCTTTTTTTGGCTGAGTTTTGTGCTTTTGAGTCTAAGCCTTTTAATGCTGAATTGTAGAGGGAGGCCCTTTTGCTTGTGTGATGCAGTTGACTGTAGTTAGTGTTGTGGTGCTGTTTCACTGCCGAACGAGTTAAAGACTGGTCCCAGGTACAGGAAGTGTTCCTTCAACAGTGCTGAAATGTTCCTTCAACAGTGCTGAAATGTTTCGAACAGCATGATGCGAATGTGACTTGTTAATTCACGGGTGGATGCATGGACCACAGTTCATTTACAAACCCCAATTCCAAAAAAGTTGGGACAGTATATAAAATGTAAATAAAAACCGAAAGCAATGATTTGCAAATCCGTTTTGACCTCTGTTCAATTGAAGATAATACGAAGACAAGATATTTTATGTTTTAACTCTAATCAACTTTATTGTTTTTGTAAATCTCATTCACTCATTCTAAATGTATTGCCTGCAACACATCCCAAAAAAGTTGGGACAGGGGCATATTTACCACTGTGTTACATCACCTTTCC
This sequence comes from Synaphobranchus kaupii, assembly GCA_029718625.1. Lineage (NCBI taxonomy): Eukaryota > Metazoa > Chordata > Actinopteri > Anguilliformes > Synaphobranchidae > Synaphobranchus > Synaphobranchus kaupii. The sequence continues at coordinate 19,367,575 of CM056377.1, read as the reverse complement.
TTTTAACAACACTTGATAATCTTTTGGGAACTGAGGAAACTAATTGTTTTAGTTTTGAAAGCTGAATTTTTTTCCATTCTTGCTTGTATATCAGACTTCAGTTGCTCAACAGTCCGGGGTCTCCATTGTCGTATTTTGCGCTTCATAATGCGCCACACATGACAGATGCTGGCTTTTGAACCTTGTGTTGGTAACAATCGGGATGGTCCTTTTCCTCTTTGGTCTGGAGAACATGACGTCTGTTATTTCCAAAAACAATTAGAAAGGTGGACTCGTCAGACCACAGCACACATTTCCACTTTGCGTCAGTCCATCTTGGATGAGCTAGAGCCCAGAGAAGTCGGCGGCGTTTCTGGATGTTGTTGATATATGGCTTACGCTTTGCGTAGTAGAGTCTTAACTTGCATTTATAGATGCAGCGACGAACTGTGTTTACTGACAACGGTTTTCCAAAGTATTCTTGAGCCCATGTGGTTATATTCATTACTGAAGCATGTCGGTTTTTAATGCAATGCCGTCTGAGGGATCGAAGGTCACGGGCATTCAATATATGTTTTCGGCCTTTCCCTTTACGCACAGAGATTTCTCCAGATTCTCTGAATCTTTCAATAATATTATGGACTGTAGATGGTGAAATCCCTAAATTCCTTGCAATCGTGCATTGAGAAACGTTTCTCTTAAACTGTTGGACTATTCGCTCAAGCAGTTTTTTGCGAAGTGGCGAACCACGACCCATCCTTGCTCATAAAGGCCAGAGCCTTTGTGGATGCTCCTTTTATACCCAGACATGATAGCATCACCTGTTACCTATTCACCTGTTTACCTGTGGAAGTGTTTTTTGAACACTCCCAGTCTTATGTTGGCCCTGTCCCAAGACTCACAACTGGAACGTGTTGCAGGCATCAAATTCGGAATTAGCGTATATTTACAAAAATCAATGAAGTTGATGAGATAAAACATTAAGTATATTTTCTTTGTACTCGTTTCAATTAAATATATGTAAAATAGAAGTTGCAGATCACTGCTTTCTGCTTTTATTTGAATTTTACATACTGTCCCAACTTTTTTGGAATTGAGGTTTGTATCTGTTGCCTGATTGAGCTGACAGGATCTGTCTCCAGAGATCAAGCAAGTGTTTATAAGCTCAAAATGGTGCGTTTATCCACCATGCACCTGTTGTTAGGTTGAATTATGGAAACTCCAAAAGTAATCCCTATATCACTATATACTGTATATTACAACCTGCGCATGTGAATAGGTGCTTATAATAGAATTGTTTGTCAAAACATGCATCTTAACTGAGTGCCTTTGATGCAAAAATACTGCCAAAATATGAAATTGTATGATCAAATATTAAACTCGTCATATTAAACTATTTAATAGAAGAAAGCATGCTCACTTCCTGTGTCACTGATTCACTCAGCCAATCATGGAAGTGCTGGATATTGTGCGTTTTCTAGTGGGAATTTGAAAGCCATAAATAATAAATAGATAGAATATATTTATACCATTACGTGGCCTTAAAGGGGCAAGTGATCCTTTGATAGAAAAAAAGAGTTGAATTAAAAGTGTTTAATTGAGAACATTTAAAAGCTGATTCCAAATATGGTTGGACTGAAAACAGGCATACACAGGAGGGGTCACTTGCATTGAGTTTTGGAACGCCTGCTGGTCTTGTTTTAAAGGTTTGGTACCTCGCTCAGGGGTCCCACATGCAGCCCTAGAACAGAATCCCTTTGGCAAAACTGCAGGGCACTCGCCCCATTCCCCAACCACTATGACAGGGGTTCCTAAACTGTGGGCAGGGATCCACAGGTGCATCCTGGGAAGGGTTGAGGAGGATCACGAGAGTTACGTGACTGTACATTCTCTACAGTCAGATTGCACACTGTACGATTGTGTTCACTCATGTTAAAAGACCACTTTAGTTTCCCTATTTGAACATGTTAGGCTACGTTTTAATGTGAGGGTTTCCTTATTCACATAAGTTCCTTTTTTTTGTAGGTCATGGATTTTGACAGTTTGGGTGCAGTGCGCTATTGGTACGCTTGTGCCCATGCCAGGGGTCACACAGGGAGAGACTCAGTGCTTTAATTGCTGATGTTGACATTTCACGTTACCGCAAGCTTCACCCATAACCGGCCACTGCAACTAGTGATTGGTCTGCATAGGAACCTGGGAATGGATTAATAAAGCTGCAACTTCATTTAAAAAAAAGGTTACCCCTCTAATGACTTCTCAGACTGAACTGTGGGGATATGAATGTGCTTTTTAAAAAATAAAATGCACTTTTTTTTGTGAATAAATGTGTTTTTTTTTTGTGGTCTGGGTGGTCAGGATGAGGAGGTAGTATTTCACATAGCACTTTCCCTATACACACACACACACACACACACACACACACACACACACACACACACACACACACACACACACACACACCACACACAGATACATGCACACACTTTCCCAATATAATACATAAAGCAGACAAGACAGATCATTTTTAAGTTGCATCCAACCGCTTCTGGTTTTTGTCACTTCCTTGTGTCTATACGACACTTTCTTGCATATAGCTGTGTTTTCTGTGGAGACCTTTGAGAGAGCAGAATCCAGTCCTCAATTTGATTGAACAGGGTCTGGGCTGCATTATCGCAGCACACCACAAGGTGGCGCCAAAATGCTGTCTTTTTATTCTGATCTTGGCTTTCCTTTATTGTTGAATACACCTGTATTCACTAAATACATCCACACACATAATGGTTTCTTGGCAGATATTCGTAGATAAACTGCTCTTTAGACATTGTAGACACATAATGCGAGGTCACATAATCACACCCAGTTGAAATCGTCCTCACGAGGACACCCAGGATATCATTCTGTCACCTGTAAGTGTTCCAAATGGATTTTATTTCAGTTTTAAGAAACGTAAATGAGCCTTTCCTTGTTGTGTGTAAACGGATGTGGTGTGCAAAGCCCAAACCTCTCCCCCCCCTCTGGTGTGTACTAAATCAGTGTGTACAGTAAACACTGTTTAATGTCACTGCAGGTTTCGTGTCCATTTGGCCCACCCACGTGTTTACAGGTAAATGCAATGTGAGCCGGCATGCAAAAGATGATTCGACTGCAGAGAACTGTTGTTCATTGTGTTGCCCTGTGGTAACCATTCACTACTATAGCTCGTTTTTTTAATTCAAGGAAGATAATTTAGTTCAGTTAAAATAGTAGGCTAGATTTATTAGAAGAGAAAATGGTATACACTCGCGTTTAGATGGGCCTTTTCACTAGTTATACAAATAGGCTACATTGCAAAACGATGACGAGTGTATTCAAATGATCTTGGAAGTCGGAATATTTCCGATTTACGGGAAGAAAAAAGGATTTGAACTGTGGTAAGATGGTGACGAGTTAATGACAACGATCTCGGAAATCCGACATTCAACTCCGACACCTCCTGAGGTCCCCAAGATGACCGAGGTGACGAAAAATGCGTCAAAGGTCAAAGGTAAACAGCTGGGCATCTGTAAACATAGAGAGATCTGGAGCTAGAGAGACCCGTTGCGTGGTATATGTAGTCTTTCACCTTCTGCGTTTGTTTTCATCTTCAATCGTTTTTCCATACGCTATTTAAAACATTTGGAACTGCAAATGCTGATCAGAGGCCAGCCAAACAAGCATCAACTTCCTGCGAAAACCTTTAACGTAACGAACGAGACCATCGTCACAGCACACATCACGCACGATCCTCCCGAGTTGGCCACTTGAATACACCATCAGATGTGAACTCGCAATCCAACGGAGCGACACAGTTCGGAAGGCGTGGCTTGCTGAGGCAGAACGGCTCAAGCGAAGCGCACGAATGCGCGAGTCTGACAATCCCACGCACTCGTCCCACAAGCTTGTTGGAGACGGCGCAGGAGCGGGCTTCGTGCAACAACAGCCTTGTCATTGAATTAAGAGCGCAACAAAATGCTTGCTCGGCTAACTTGCGGCTGCTACAACAGGCAAACAGCTGACGGAATTTGCTGCTGCGGGTATTGAAAGACATTGTATTTAAAAACATGGTTGAGAAGCGGAGGTGAGCTCGTGCTTTGCTGTCGTCTGGAGCGGTGGACAGATACCCTATCGACAGCTCACCAATATAACAAACAAATAATCCACTGATTCGTTTTGATCATTCGTGCAGTTTGTAAGCGCTGGTGAAAATGACCATGTCTACCGGACAAGATGAAAGCTCCGTCCGAGTGGCTCTGAGGTAAGGGATCTACGATTTAGCCTATTTTTGCGTTTGCACAGCGAAGCCAGCATGATCCCTCTTATTCTGAAGAACCTGTTATTGCAAGCATGCGTGTTCAGTGGAGTCTTAGGACTGGTATCAGTAACCTGTTAAATTATTGAGGCCAAGATACAGTTGCATTTTACGTCCTTAGATTACATATAAAGCATTGTGTTAAATTTGCGATGTCCTGTTCCAGTTCAGTCACAAACCAGCACCGCCTTTTTTTGCAGCGTGCAACGCTTTTATTGTTAGAGGATTAAGCTTGTTCCACCAAGTGGTCATACGCCTGCAGATAGGCCTGTAGTCTACTAATGTGGTCCAAGAGGTACGAGCTGGACAGTTACCGTCAACGCGCTGTCAATGCGTCAGGTGTCCACGCTAAATGGTGACACATGAAAAATTACAACAAAGCATGATGTCAACGGTGCAGCGTCTTCACACCGGCGATATCATCTTTGTTTATAAATGGATGAAATATTAGTAAATCATAATATTATGCATTTGTGTCTTGCCAATGGATAAAATGTTTGAATCCATTTTAGTAGTCATTATTAATAACACAGCAAGATAGCCTAACTGAAAGGTAAACGGATCTCTTTGTCCACATGCTACGGAACGCCCAACGAACAAACCTTTTCATCATCCCGTTGTATCTTGCAGGAGTGGGACAGCGTTTATTTCATTTAATAGTCAACGTTTTTTTTTTTTTTTTTTTATCTCCGTGAAGTTATCAATTTGTCCAAAAGCAACAAAAAAGCAAAAATGAAACGACACATTGCCAAAAATGTTTTATGTATCAATTAATAATCTATAGCCTAATAATAATGATAATAATAAAAACATATATAATAATGATAGTTGTTATTATTAGAGATTTTTCTGCTGTGAAATATTGATAGAAGCTGCCTAGGTTAAGTATCTCCTTCGGTTATACAGGAAATGTTTGTGTTTGAGACCTGAGCAGACAGGTGTTGGTGGAGTGATGCATTTCTCCCTTTGACAGAGGTAATTTGAGGAAAGAAAGGGAATTAGCAGATCTTATCATCTGTGTATCTGTGATCTCGGGCAGTGGCTGTCCTGAGTTTGGGTGGATTTATATAGCCTACTGTTGATGACGGATTTAATTCTTTATCACTTTCTATATCGTAAAGATGTTTTCTTTTTTCTTTGCCACCGTTTAACCGTTATTAAATACAAAAAATGGGCAGCGCCGCTTCCCATACGTGTAGGCTATGTATATGTTATGTTGGAAACTGCGTCGTGTTTTGTGGTAGTTCATGTTTTACCTGTTGCTGCTGTTTGTGTCGCTCTCTTTCTCATGGTAACGGTGACAGTCAGGCTGGCAGCCTTTATTTATTTGTGTTTGACAAATTTATGTGTTTTACTGCTATGTGTGGTTTGATCACTCGTGGTTTTTGGCTCAAGTGTACGGCTTCCATTCTAATTAGCAAGGTAAGGGGTGGGGTGGCGGCGGCTCACTCCTATGTGACCCAGGTTTGCACACCAGCTTCACCTGTCACTTCACCTGTTTACCCTTGAATCCACAGTCTGTTGTGAACACACGCTGTCACACCCACTGAGTTGCAGCTCATTAAACATTTCACATCTTTGTAAGAAGTGCAGCTCGGTATGGAGACCTTTGCGCTGTTTTATAACGTCGAACGCACTCTCTGTGCTTTGCCCTGACCTTTTCTTTACGCTGGCAGTGCTTCAACAATGACACAGCACAAGGAAGGCTAACAGTGCTTCAACCGTGACACAGCACAAGGAAGGCTAACTGAAGCACAGTGCTTCAACCGTGACACAGCACAATGATGGCTAACTGAAGCACAGTGCTTCAGCAATGACACAGCACAATGATGGCTAACTGAAGCACAGTGCTTCAGCAGTGACACAGGAGCAGGAAGTAAAGACTACATGCATTAATGTTGAGAATGAACATGACTGAGGTAAATGGCTCTGGGTGTTTCTCATGTTGACTATTCTCATTTTTACCCCATTCAAAGAAGGGACTGACCTGATGGATGTGTGGATCCTGTCTGCTGTATGACCTGCCCAATGACTCTTTCTCATAGCTCTGTTCAATATGCGTGCCCTAATGAGAGTGTTCTGAACTGTCAGCCAGCTCTGCAACCATTCCCGATTGGTTATTGATTTTTCTTTATCCACTTATTGATTTATATCTTATATATATATTTTTTGATATTGTCTTTAATTATTCCACTGTGATTCGCATTGAGCTGCTTGTTTTTTTTCTAAGAAAGGTAACAGTAGAGTCTATTATTATTATTATTATTAGTGTTATTTATTTTTTTATGGGAGGGGCTGATCACAACAGTGGTTGCTTATGAGGAGTGTTTTATTGGAGTTGAGAATGATAAAGCATTCATAAATCGATGGAGTTCAAATCAATAGTTTATTATTATATAAAAAATAAATAAGGAAAATAACCTGTTGTTCTTCCCAGTCGTATTTCAGTGAAGCAGAAGTGAGAAATCCAGTCTCTGTTATCCTGACCAGGCCCATTGATCAATTATGAGAAATGATTCATCACAAATGTTCTGCAGGAGCTGATGTTATGTAGTCATCCAGTATCTCTCTCCAGCTCAGACGTTGGCTGATTCATGGAAATAAAATATGAACAATCCAATACTATCCTCCTATCTGTTTATATTTCTGTCATTGTTTCTCAGTCTGTGTTGCTAAGAAGAAGTGGTGAAACCATGCGTGTGTGTGCGCGTGTGCGTGTGTGTGCATGCGTGTGCATGCGTGTGCGTGTGTGTGTTTTCTAAAAGAAATGGTCGGTGAGGTGGTTTTTTTCTTGCATTGCATTGTTACGCTCTGCTGAACTGAGGTCAGACTTTGGCCTGGATCACTGAGCACTAAGGTTTTTGTGTAATGTTACCTTTTCATACTCTGAGAATACAGTATCTCTCACTCCCTCTCTCTCTCTCTCTCTCTCTCCCTCTCTCTCTCCCTCTCTCTCTCTCTCTCTCTCTCTCTCCCTCCCTCTCTCTCTCTCTCTCTCCCTCTCTCCCTCCCTCTCTCTCTCTCTCTCTCTCTCTCCCTCCCTCTCTCTCTCTCTCTCTCTCCCTCTCCCTCTCTCTCTCTCTCTCTATATATATATATATATATATATATATATATGTATATGTGGTTACATTTTTGTGCAGATGAGGTGGGACATGTTGTTCTCCTGGTCTCAGTGTTACCCTTGGGGTACAGGCTGGGTTTCTGTACAGAGACCTCTCTGTTTGATTGACCTTGATTATCCTCCAAGGAACAGTAGTTTTGAGAGAGAGACAGAGTGAGAGAGAGAGAGAGAGATACCAGTGTGAAATGTGTCTGCTGTTGAGTGCGAACCTCCGTATCTCTGACTCTGTTTTGTTTCATATTTTTAATATGAGATAACATTGATGTCTCAAGCATAATTTGTTATATGTCAGATTGTCAACTACTTTTTATTTTTTTTAGAATTGTCAGTTTTTCTGGACTTCACAAAGAACAAAGCCATCTCACGTAGTTGAAGCCACCCCACATTTCCTGCTTTAATTCCCAGGGCCCTTTATGCGTTGAAAGCCGCACGCATTCATAATGGTTTACTGTTGACACCTGCTGAATACCAGCTACCATGGCAACCTCCTGATCATTATTCAGCAGGGTTGGTGTTCAGTGTGAGTACAACTCGAACAAAATGACTGACAGGTCTGTACTAATTTACAACGAGCATGTCTGAAACGTATTCTTCTGTGGTTTCTCAGAGAGACGGTGCCTGTCCAAACCTGCCGCGCTAATCCTGTCCGCTAACAATATTTAATGCTTCATTTCCAGTTCAAAGGGAGGTAGAAAGAGGATTTTTGATATTCTGTTACCAGCTTGTGGAAAAATATGCATGGTATATCAAAATGGCGGTAAAATGTGTGTAAATTGGTGTTTAAAAAGAACTGCAGATATCAGATTACCTGTAGGATAGAGGTGTATTATAATAAGAATAATAATAAACATGTGGGGTTCTTTACATCATACATCATCGAAGTATAGATAGAATAAAGAAGTAAAACAGAGTATAATAAACACAAAATAAAACTGCATGTGTGTTCTAAACTGCCAGAATGGGCCACAGGGGAGGGAGAGAGAGAGAGAGAGATTTTTGTGGATGGTAAGAGGGACATCTAGAGAGAGGCCTTTCATGGAACCTGTGTGTGTGTCTGTGTGTGTGAATGAGTGTGTGAGTGAGTGATTGATTGATTGATTGATTGAGTGCCCTGGTTGGGCTTTAGCCCTGTTTATATCACCGCACGTCAATCTCTAATCCATCCACTTTAAATATTGCTCTGTTGGGAATAGAGTCTTGAGTACACGTGGAAGTCATCGCTCAGCTGTTCTTCTAGAGTCAAAGTGGGGGGAATTTCCAGGTCTCTTAAGTGTCCCTAGGTTGTGTGCATCTTGCCTGCCCTGCACAATTCTGCATGTGGGTTAAGAGTCACTGGGCCAGTAGTCACTGTGTAATCTCCCAGAATCTGAGAGACGGGCGATTCTGAAATGTTACCCTCTCCCCCTGATGGAAGCATGACCACAAGGTCAATGCTGGAGTGCTGATCCAGGATCAGTTTACCTTTTTTGCTCAAAATGTATAAGGTTAGGATATGGACAGGGGAAACCTGATCCTAGATCAGTGCTCCTGCTCTGAGATGCTTTATGAATAGGGGTCCTGGAGCCATCGTATTATTTTCAGAGCCCTGCAAATGTTGCATTTTTAATGCCTTCATAACAGCGCAGACGTATTCACTCTGTTGGAGAGGAGGTGGGCTGGTGTCCATTTTCCATCTGTTTTTTCCGTGCTGCTGGCAAGTGGTGTCAGACAGACAGAGCCCGATGTGCTCTCTATGCCCGTTTCCGGAATTACCCAGAAGTCTGCTCTGTGACCTCTGACCTTGGGTGGCATCCCCTCATGTCCTGATGCCACTCGGACTGTACAAAGAAAGCGAATTGATTTAGTACAGGTGCTTTCTCTGTGCCGTTGTGCCTTTGCTTAAACATGGAATGTTTATGTTTTGTGTTTTATGGCTGCTATCTTAGCCAGGAAAAAGAGATTTTTATCTCAAGAGACTTCCTGTTTAAGTAATGGTTACATAAACTAAAAATGTCAGCAGGTTGTCAGAGGTGTGGAGGCAGGGCTTTCCTGAGATTCTGAATCAGGAGAGTGACATTACATTTTCATGCACTGCATAAGACCTTTGACATTGTTAACCATAGAAACATCTTCCAGAGAGAAGCGCAAAGTAGTCCATTTTGAAATGGTTACAAATGAGCAAATTAAGGCTCCACATTGTCCGTATAAAATACCAAAGTATCCTCAAAACGTCTTTATTTTCATTGACATGAAGGAAGCTTGTAATAGTGTTTCTGTGTCTTCAGGGCAAACCATAGGGGCAAACGCACACCAGTTAGACCTTTCATTGGCAATCAGGCCAGCCAATCAGAGCTCATTAAACAGGAGTGTTATCTTTGGCAAACAAAGGCACTTGACGCTAATCAAAGTCCAAAAATCATTGAGAAAAAGGACTGGGATGACTGGGTAAATGGTTAAATGCTGGCTTGCCGCACACTGCTTTTTCTTTAACTATCTTTAATGTTTTTCTTTTTCTCCCAGTTCGGAATGCCGAGTCGTATATTCCAGCTGTTGTCATTGGTGCAAGTGCTGTCTGCCTAAACTAGTGAAGTAACCACTGCTTCTTCTCACACACCGGACCACTCATTGAGCTTATACTGGCTTGAGCTGTCGGAGAACGGAGAACAGATATGGGGCCCAGCCACACACTGGAACAGTGCCTTAACAGATACCAGACTGTGGGCTCACCAACACACTGGTACAGTGCCTTAACAGATACCAGACTGTGGGCTCATCCACACACTGGTACAGTGCCTTAACAGGTACCAGACTGTGGGACTCATTCACACATTGGAACAGTGCTTTAACATATACCAGACCGTGGGGCCTATCCACACACTGGAACAGTGCCTTAACAGATACCAGACCATGGGCCCATCCACACACTGGTACAGTGCCTTAACAGATACCAGACCATGGGCACATCCACACACTGGAACAGTGCTTTAACATATACCAGACCGTGGGGCCTATCCACACACTGGAACAGTGCCTTAACAGATACCAGACCATGGGCCCATCCACACACTGGAACAGTGCCTTAACAGATACCAGACCATGGGCCCATCCACACACTGGTACAGTGCCTTAACAGATACCAGACCATGGGCCCATCCACACACTGGTACAGTGCCTTAACAGATGCCAGACTGTTGGGCCCATCCACACACTGATTCAGTGTCTTAACAGATACCAGACCTTGGGGCCCATCCACACACTGGAACAGTGCCTTAACAGATGACTGTTTTTTAATATCTGTGGCTTGGCTGTGAGTGTTTAAAGGATGTACTGTTGGTAAAACGGCAGCATTGATGTTCTTCTTGGTGAAGAGGTCCAAAGGCAAGCTTTAAGGCCTTTTTCTCTTGTCAGGATGCTCTACTATAAGTATTCTGCCATGGCATGGAATTGGCATATAACAGAGAGCACATTATGTAAATGATTTGCACTTAAGAGTGCAAATTTTGTTTATTTATTTTCATTTCCATAGAGAACGCCCCACAAAAGGAACAGGAAATATTTTCTGAAGTGTGTCCCAAGAGAATTGCACAAGATGGTGAAATCTCGCCTCGGGCATTCTTAACGGATGAAAATCAGGGCCCCAGCCCTAAAGCTCTTGAGAAGCAGTCACTTTCCTTAGCTATTCCTTATCGGTGTCATTGTGAAGGCTGGCTGTGAGCTCCCTTGCCGACCTGAATGAATATGCAACACCAGAGAGACTAACCAAATCAACCCGCATTTAATGCTTGGCTTATTTTCAACGTTAAAGGTTAATTTGATTCAGCCTGCTGTCGCCCAGTGATTCACAGAGGGGTTCTTTTAGATGGGATCTGGCTGGGGGAGCAGCCATGTTTTTTTAAATTTATTTATCTAGAATATGATTGAGGTAGTGTCATCTCTCTAAATTCTCGCTGCTCTGCTGAGTGACATCACTTTCTCCCCTTGTGATTCTCTGCTGAGTGACATCACTTCCTCCCCCTGCGATTCTCTGCTGAGTGACATCACTTCCTCCCCCTGCAATTCTCTGCTGTGACATCACTTCCTACACCCACAATGCTCTGCTGAGTCCCCCCTGCCACTCCCTCCACCCACGATGCTCTCCTGGGAGGAAGATTCACCTCCATCTGCCCAACGTCTTCTCGAGTACTTATTATCACCATTGACATGTCAGAATCATTCATTCGTGTAGGTGCTTGTCCTTGTCAGTTTATCTTAAGACAGCATATGCAGCAATTTCTGTGTTATTCTTGCCTCAACCTCCCACAGTTCATTGCAAAGCCTTTGTCTGTGATGTCTCTGAGATATTGTTGAAAGGTTTTATGGGAAGTTTAATGCAATGGCAAATTGGAACACTAGTTTTGCCAGGATTTTACAAGGGTTTGTTTTACAACCTAAGAAAATGAATGACGTTAGATATTGGTTAGATCACTAACGCAATCAACAGACCTATGCATTTAATAAAATTGGGGAGGTGAGCTTTTATTTTGAAACTCGTCTGCGTATTCTGTGTTTCTTGGTTCCTGTAAGACCACAGGTTTTTTTATGAGTATTGATTGCAGAATGGGATCCTGTCATCACTAGCTGGCTGATCCGGCACACTGGTTCTGGTGTAGATTGGGTCCTCTGTGGCTGGACAGTGCCGGTGGCTGACCGTTTCCCGGGAGACGGCGATTGAGCCGGGGTGGAGACGGCCTGTTCTGTCCTGGCCAGTGAGTCAGCAAAGCTGGATGGGCTCTGATCAAATAAGCCCCGGCGACCGGCAGACGGTGTGCCATTAAGGACAGGATCAATACGCTCACAGGAAATGGCTTGTCTCTTCAGCTTGTGTAATGTCTTAAAGGAAAAACCCACCCAATAAAACTGATTCTGCAATCTGCAAACAATAACAACAAATCCCAGAAAAGGAAAGCTGTTATGTCTGACTTTGACAGCACTCCTAAAAGTGATAAACCACTCCTAAAAGTGATAGATCACTCCTGATGATGTAGATGTTTTCTAGGAAAGGTACACAATACATCACCATTCATGCTCTTCGCTACCTGCTACCAGCTATCAGCTATCTTTGCGTTTTGAAAATCAGTCATACATACATGTGTGGGTACTTGCCCTCCTCAGGCGAGTAAGTCATTATTCCTGTCTTTCCAACTTTATTGTGAAACACGGTGTACGCAACCATCTCCACATCTCTCTTGCCTCAAGCTCACATAGTTCATAGCAAGGATCTGTTGCTGAATGGCTTGATGGGTATTGTATTATATAGGGGTGCTCCGATCGATCGGTCGCCGATCAGTATCGGCCGATATTCGTTCTAAAAAGTGTGATCGGTGATCGGCTAAAAAAGGCCGATCAGGCCGATCGCATGTCAAAAACACGCGAGACAATTTTTATTTCACTACCGCGTGCTGCTAAAATGTCTTCGCCGGTCTTTCCTATTCATAATGACTCCAAGGAAATTTTTACCTTAATCTACCACATATCAGCGCAGAGTAAATTGGAATGAGCATTTGTCATGCCCTAAGAGACTAGTATAGCCTACGCCATAGCCTATATTATGTATGATAACATGAACATAAAATAGTTTTCCACCATCTGTAAAATGCTGCCAAATGTTCTATCTTCAATGAACATCGGTAGCCTACTTCAAAAATACATTTAGCTAACGATTGCACAACAGTATGAAATGCACTCAAAATGCGAAAATAACAATAGGGCTATCAAACATATTGGAAAGACAGTGCTCGAGTGGAAACACGAACGTAGGTATGTAGCCAGCGAGACCAACGGTATTTTAGACGCAAAAATACTTACATATCGCAAAAGGGGAATTCCCCTGCATAATGCGTATTGTATAGCGCTTGCGTAATACTAGACAGCTAAAACGAAAACTGCCGTTACACTGGGCTGTAGTAAATTGCTCAAAGCACCCAAAAAGACTTGGCATATACAGTTGCGAAGGTTATAATGTACTCTATTGGATAAAAAAGCCGACAATTAAACCAGAATGAACTGTAATGCATGAGACAGCCTTACAGAGCATGGTGGTATTACGCCGCATCGTTTCTGATAGTGTAATAGCGGTATAAAGTGTTGTATATTTCTCAAACCGATTGTAGCTACCAGACAATAAATGACAACTGGATTTTGAAAGGAACATCTCGATGTGTAAAACCAATGGTAGGATTGTATATTTATTTCATATTTAGTAGCATATATAGCTAGTAGAATACATGGTAGAATGAGATAGTACTTTCACAGTTTATTTTGCATTTGAGTGAGCAGGGCTTTTCACGGCTTTTCTGGCATACGATCAGGCTATTGTTGGGTTTATCTCGTTGCTATGACGTTATTCTAATTTTATATGATGAATACAAATATTTATGAACTCAAACATAGACGCTATTGTCCACTATGTCACGCATAGGTAGGTATAGACTAGGTGGGGGGTTGCTTGATAAATGGACTTGCCACAGGGAAATAGTGGCACTTAGAAACTACGTATTCGGCAGAAATCGTCACGAACCGTCTACCAATAAATTTAAAACACAGAGTTTGTGATTTCCAATAATAGTTCGGCTGCAGTAGCAACGAATGTCTCATTTGAGCAAAAAAGGTCCAGCAGGCGGGACTTATGCGCAAAGGTGTTAAGAGAGTGTCTCTAGACTAGAGTGTGTGGAATGTTGCCTGACAATAAATGAACAGTTGTCAATTCATTATACTTTGTCATCTCTTAATTTTAATACTTAATATACAATGTTAAGAATAATGTTACATGATAAATAGAAATAATAATAATGAATTTTATTTGTATAGCACACTTTCATATACACAGAAGTTGTAAAAAGGATGCATCATAAAATAGGGATACAATATTTAGAGACAATTAAGATTGAAAATATTGAGAGGCCAATTTTTTTTTTTTTTTCACGATCGGTATCGGCCGTGATCGGTATCGGCCGATCATCATTTCGGTGATCGGTGATCGGCCCCAAAAATGCTGATCGGAGCACCCCTAGTATTATATAATGTAAATGTATTATATAATGTATGGCCAGTTGGAGGACAGATTTTGATGAAGCATAAATAATTGTAAAAATGTCTAAGCTCATTTTTGATAAGCTCAGTTTGCTCATCAGAATGAATGATTCTACTGATTATTTGGCATGACATTGTGACTACAGTCCGCATAAATAAATACTTATGCATTTAATTAAATGGAATTGCAGGGGACACATTTTACATTGCAGAATCTGTTGTACCAACAACCTCAATGGAAATTTGCCCTTTAATAAGCATTCCCCAGCCTTCAATTTTAATTCAGTGTTTATTCTTGGATTATTTTTATGAATATGAATGTCACCGAAGAAGTTGCTGTTCATATCAAGGGCCAAATTTGTCCCATGGCTGATCAGTCGAACCCCATTTATCACATTCCTCTAATCTCTCACACAAAATAAACACGTGTCACTATGGCTGCTGTAGTGTGTGCTCCAAATACAATTTCCGTTTCAAGTTCCTCAAAAGGCTGTTTTTTTTTTAAACAGAGGGTAGGTTTTTTCGCGGGAAAGTTCCATTGTGGAGCTGAAGAGTATCAGGGCAGGTAGCCTGGCTCATGTGGGATTAAAGTGGGTCACAGAGTAAACTGCAGCTCAGGCTCCAGTGGAGTCAGGTTTCAGAGCTCTTTCCAGTCACTCTAATCAGAATAATGAGGCTGGCAGCTTGAGGTTAACAAGAAGTGTCACATGGCCAGGCTCTTATTGTAGTTTGACTTAATTTATCAGAACACACACACACACACCCGCCCACGTACGCACAAAGGCACAGTAGCTATAAATACACACTGCACATCTCAAGTTCTTTAGTACTCCGATAACCTACAGCAGGGATACTCAAATCTGGCCTTTGGGGCCAGTAGTGCTGCTGGTTTCTTTTCTTCCCCTCTAATCAGGACTCATTTAAACCTGGGACACCAGGTGAGTTAAATATCTCAGTGGCATTAATTGATAAATGAACTATCAGGTAGAAAGGAGAACCTGCAGTACTACTGGCCTCAAGCGCCAGATTTGAGTATCCCTGACCTGCATTGTTCTAGAAAGTCCGCACACTGTTTCTGGTAGGTTCTAGAACCACACGTTGTATAATTAATTTCTGTGGAACTCAGCCCATTATTTACGCATTTCTGGTTGTTTGTATATCTCCTGTGGCTCTTACGTTCTCTTGCACTGTAAGTCTCTGGATAAGAGCATCTGCCGAATGAATGTAATAAAAGGAAACCTTACATCCTCGCTTACCCAACACAAACCTTACATCCTTGCTTAGGGACTAAAATGACTGAACTCTAAACTCTCCACTGTAACAAAAGCACAACTTTACTTAACCTGGCAAAGTGAGTGAAGAAGACTGGGCCAGGTCTTCCTCAGGGCTTTTGCCACAGCTGTGGGGGTCACAGTCCGCCCCTCACCCTCTGGTGAAGTCAGGGGGTCGCGTTTCGCCGCCCGCGCTTTTCAGACGCACCTGCTATCTCTGCACAGGTCAGAGGTCGAGCTCTGGCGGTGACCAGCGCTTAATGATTATCTGGAAAGCGCAGGCTGACTGTCTTTAGTGCTCGGCACACCGGCTTGGGCTGGATCAGTGTGCATCTAATACCGTTTCTTAGCGTTTGGCTAAAGGCGTAAAGCAGGAGCAGCGCTGACAGCGGCCGGGGAGGAGGTGTAATAGTGAGGCTTTTAGGAGCGGAGGAATGGAGCGGTGTCCCGTTACGCCTCAGGTGACCGGCAGGCCCTCCTGGCTGCGCAGGTCCGGCGATCTGTAGGTCACTGTGTGGACGTCACCTCTAAAAGTCCCTTTGTGTGGGGGGGGGGGGGGGGGGAAGAGGAGCATCTCTCGCATCGTATCGTATTTTCTTGCTTTGCGTGACATTTTACCTTCTGGTTTTAGAGGCCATTTGAATAGTTCGGGATTGTAACCTCAGGTTGCCCTTGAAGGTGTTCTATATTTTAAGAAATGATGTCAGACCTATGACATCACACGTCATAGTTCCAGAACTGATGTAATGATATGCTCATACACTCAATTGAGTTTATGCAGTTGGAGGGTAAAGGGCAACACGTACGGGATTGCAATGGATCACAATGCTTATCAAGTCAAGGCAATACAGCACTTGGGAGAACCTGTTTGAGTGTCCCGGTGAACAAATAGCCTACCCAGTACCCAGTTCACTATGTTACGTCACTCAATATGCCTGCGCACCTGGGATTCAATTACACCTCCTCTGCACCGCTTTTAGTGCCTGCTCCTGTTTTACATTTTGAGCTCTTGGGTAAAGATGTGAAGATGCTTTTAAGAGAATCCCCGGGGGGCGGGATTATTGCCTATCTCAATATGCCTCGTCGGAGAGTCTGAAAGCAGCGTCTTGGGCGTGATGCAGCAGTCACGTGATTTGCTGCGTCCAGAGTCCACCCCTTTAAAAACATCTTCAAGGCTGATGTCGTAATGTTAGTGTTTAACTTTGTATGGTGCAGTGACCCTGTGAAGATTGTGTCTGACTGGGTCAGACTGCCATGTGCAGGATTGATTGCTGTACATATTTGTCTGTGTTGTACGTTTTCCTGGCTGCTCTGGGACCAGTGGCAAACCTTGCTGTGCGGGCCCACGTCTACACGGGACATGTTAATAGTGTATACATTAATTAGTTAAATTCAGTCATTCTTTCATTCACCATGTTGGAGTTTTTATAGTTTGTTTATTTAGTTCCATTTACAGCAAACAATGTTACCAGGGGCCCCCAGACAGGTGAAAACACATGTATATTTTTATCAGATGTGTCGATTCTTAGGTATTGGGCATCAGTTCAGATTGTTCTTTTCTTGAAGGTAACAAAAAGTAAGCTAGTTTTGTCGGTACAATAATACATCCATAAGATAATACCCCCCTCCCACAAAGTCTCCCCAAGGTCCTCAGACTCACTAAAACCTCCCCAGACACTTGGACCCCCCTCAGCATCGACTGCAGAACTTTTAACCAATTACCTACTCGCCCTGCAGTCACAAATAGGATTTGTGACCCCTGACCTCTGTCCCTGGCAGGATAACTCTGCCCTCCTACCTGCACAATCCAGGGGACTGGGGCATGTGTTTGCTTGCACCTGTGGAGCTGAGCGGACACTGAAGCTCATTGTGCTGTTCATAATAATAACAAATAAGAGCTCATAACAATGCTCATCATCGTCATTTGCGTCATAACTATCATAATAATCGTAACATTAGCATTGTGTGCTAGGTAGAGTGACACATGAACATTTTATATATTTTCACTTCATGCTTCTTTATTTCCATTGAGAGTAGACAGAGGGATTATATTTGACCTGGGGGTATTCCACAACTAGGATTACTGAGTTAGCTGGATAACTGCACTGAGTAAAACCAGGAACCCTCCCAAATCTGGAAAATGCACTGAAATAAAAAGAGCTGTTCCAGGTTTTACTCAGTGCAGTTATCCAGCTAACTCAGTAATCCTGCTTTGTGGAATATCCCCCTGGTCTTTACATGCCTCCCAGGGGTAGAACTGTAGTAATGGGTTAGGATTTGATCTCAATGTATCATCCAGAGGACAAATTCTCTCGGCAAACAAGGGCGGATCTCAGTCCATTCCGCACGCCGTTGTTAGACTATTTGCCTTTGATTTAAAAGTGAAAAGCTTTCTCTCACGGTCATTTGTGCAACAAGGAAGCGCGTTCCTACTCATAACTCCATTATGTAATGTTTAACCCTTGATGGTACAAGCCTAGGATGACAATTTATACTATTGGTGGTATTGAAAATCATGACCCAGATTCGTATTTTGTACGGGCAAGAAATTTAGCTGAGCAGGACAGTATGGTACGTCAAGGGAACGCTTTCTTGTAGAAATTAAAAAATGATTACATACAGTATTTTTTTTCTTGGGTTAATGTTAGTTCATGCATTCTGTTTTTATTTTAGATTTACTGGATTTTTAATGGTTTTATATGTACTGTATGTGCTTTTGGAATTGAAAGTTGGTATTGTTTGTGCGAGAGGGCGTAATGTCCAGCATCCCGACTAGGCTTCAGTGACACTGGAACATTCCACCGTGGGCTGGTCCGTTTTTATTGTCGGAAATATCACATCGACCGTGAAACCGTTTGAGCTCCGGACCCAGCCGGAACATTTTGGCCCTCGTCGCCTTAGTGTGGGCGAGATACCAGGGGCCAGGAGAGGACAGGGGAGGGGGGGGGGCATTCATTTTCCAGGGCTGTGTCTGAATCAACGCCCTTCTATACTACTGAGTATGTTAGTTGAGTACACTGGTCCAGCAGGGGGCATTCTCCAACTCCACAGTATTTCTGTGGAAGCCTCTCATGTTGACATAGCATAGCCAGGGTATGGAGACCTCCTTGTGACCCATTCCCAATCACTTCAATGAGCTTTTAGCATTACTTTAGCTGCACTATGATGGATGTTAGTGCTGTGTTTTTGGATCCTGGCCAGTGGGATTAGTGTGGACTCCTCTTAAAGTCCCTCTATTTATCAAACGGGGTGTTGTTGAGGAATGCAGAACACAATAAAATACTTAGCAAGAGTTAGGAGAGAAAAGTGTGTGTTTGTGTGTGAGAGAGAGAAATGAAAAGAGAAGGAGAAGCTTATAGTAAAATAAATGAGATGGGGTGTGACTGTTTATCTTGCGTGTCTTCAGACCTTTTCCCCCATGTCAGCTGGAGAAGTTAGCACACACACACGCGCGCACACACACACACACACACACATCTGAATTTACCACAGTAAACAGGAAAACGGCACCAGTTCTTTCATATGTTAAACATGTTTGGTCAGATTTCATATAGGTGTGTACTATAATGACTGTGCGATCAGAAGAAAGGCTTTTGTGTGAGATCCAGTAGCTGCTGCAAACTCTGGCACTTGTTCAGAGCACATGCCTTGGACGGCTGCCTTGGCAACGATCACCAAACGGACCGCATTCCAACGGTTCTACCTGAGTAAAGATGGCAGCTCGTTAAAGCTGCCCTAATTAAAATCTCTCAAAGTTATGGAGGGGGGTTGCGAGACGGGTAGGTGTGTCTCTGCTGTGACTGACATCATTTGCCCCGCCCCGCTTCCCCCCAGGATCCGACCCCAGCTGGCCCGGGAGAAGATCGAGGGGTGCCACATCTGCACCTTCGTCACGCCCGGCGAGCCCCAGGTGATTCTGGGAAAGGACAAGGCCTTCACGTACGACTATGTCTTCGACATGGACTCCCATCAAGACGCCATCTATACCCACTGCACCGAGAAGCTGATCGAGGGCTGCTTCGAAGGCTACAACGCCACCGTCTTCGCCTACGGCCAGGTGAGCTGTGCAGCTCGCTCTTCTCCAGTGGGCCTCACCAGATTCTCTTCCCCTGGGTTCCTTCCATCTCCTCTGCTTCTTAGTACAGGAGGTTTCGGTGCTGTATTACAGTATAGAATGTCTGTTGCCGCAGTATTGTTCTTGGCCACGCCCCTTAATGAATATTCAGAAGATGCGTCAGATTGGAATGTTTCAACGCCAATGGTCGGGAGATGGTACTAGCA
The DNA here is from genome assembly GCA_029718625.1 of Synaphobranchus kaupii. Lineage (NCBI taxonomy): Eukaryota > Metazoa > Chordata > Actinopteri > Anguilliformes > Synaphobranchidae > Synaphobranchus > Synaphobranchus kaupii. The sequence goes on along the minus strand of CM056377.1, from coordinate 19,347,543 downwards.
ATGTTAGGGTTGGGGTTAGTGGTATCGCCATGTTTTTGAACACAGAGCTGAGTATCTAGTAGGCCTGTTGAATCTGTGGTATCACCATGTTATTGATATGGAGCCGAGTATCTGGTGTGTGTGTTTAGTCTATGGTATCAATATTGTTCGTCATATTGTTGGAGAGACTGACCTGATGTTCATAACAAAAAGACAGGAAGGTTTAATTTACACGGCCAGTCGTGGAAATAAATGGAAGGTAACAAAATGTTCAAGGAAAACTCATTTTTATACAGTTCTAACAGGTACATTTGTATCGAGTTGTCCTGGAGGGGTGAGGTGTTAGCCCCCTTGCCTGATTGGTTCTGACACACTATTGTTGCAAGAAATCTCCGGAACCAACCAGACGTCAGGGCATCGTCTGCACGTCAATCCCCAATACATAACATCATCTGTATGTTCCCAGACTAAATGTTGTGCTTCTATTAAAAATACATTTTCACACAATGTTTTTGAATTCAGAGTATCTGGTATCTTTGTACTATCTGCGGCAAGGCTCAATCATCACATGACTCAAGACACTCTGCTTGAAAACTGAATAGTTTGTTATAAAAAGAAATTGTAAATAATATATAAATATTGGGACATGGTCGCCAATCATGGGAGAAAATATGAAATTATCGATTTAAGAGAATCACAGCAGTAAACTCATAAACAAAGTCATTTATTTATGGAGACTGTTAATACATTAATATGTCATATTTGGGCGAGAGGCACTGCGATCCACATTTTGTGTGGTATAAGTGTATAAGAGTCAGGCCTGGCCCAGGTCTTTACAGAGCTCAGACACAACAGGCTCAGGCTCAACACAAAGCCTGTAGCCTGTCGGCACGGTAGCAACCAGTGTGCTAAGATAAGAAACACGGTTCTTTTCACACAAGTAAAAAAACATCTGAAACGGGCTGTTACAGTGGCTTCCTTTAGCCTAGATTTAGCCTTAAATTGGTGTCACCGATTGTCCCTCAGTTTGTGAGTGAGTGCTGCACATTCTACCCCCAAATATAGGGGAGTTTTTGTACACTGTGACTCCAGCAATGGCATTGGACTGTGGAATTAGTTGTTACCTAAGCAGTGTAGTCTTTCTCTCTCTCTCTCTCTTCCTTTATCACTGTTTGTTCCCCCTTCCTTTCCTGGAGGTCCTCCTTCCCTTGTTCTGCTGTCAAACCCCTGTTTTCATGTGCATTGAGCAGAGAGCAGGAAACTGACAGCAGAATCCCAGCCCAGCGGAATCCCGGGCCAGCGTCGCATATTTCTGCCAGTTACCATGACAACCACAGCCTCTGTACAGAGTTTAATTCTCTCCTTTTTCCACCAGCTCGCTGGAGTCAATGTCCAAGTGCACTGACCCAGTGCCGCAGTCATATCAGATTCTGTGGGTCTCAATGGTTGGTACACACATCCCCTGACCCCTGCCTCTTGCCAACACGCTAGCCCTGTGGGAGTCACCTTGCTCTCCCATGTTTGATTCGGTTCCTGGCTTTATTTCCATCTTGAACCCTATGCACTGACATACACAGGGTATATATCCATTTCTTCCATACTGTCCAGCCACAAATCTTTAAAAAAGAGGGTACACAGTACTTTCGCCTTCCAGTTTACACATTACAAATCTGCTATATTTTATCAGGGCATCTGACTCTGTGTTGACTTGTAAATTTAATATAAATACTCATTTGTTTTGAACTTGAAATTTCACCTGTTTCGCTGCATTATTTGACTTTCTTTTCCTGTTTTGCTTAATTTTATCTATACTCTTATTGTCTGCTCTACGAATAAAGTTACATTATTATTATTATAATACATTGAGGGATGAACCATGAGCTTTGTAAGTAGCCCTGGGTGTAGGTAACTTTGGTGTAGTACGTGTAAGTCTGGTCTCTCTCTCCAGACGGGCTCGGGTAAGACGTACACCATGGGCACGGGGTTCGACGTGAGCCTCGACGGCGAGGAGCTTGGGATCATCCCGCGCGCGGTCAGCCACCTCTTCAACGGCATCGAGGAGCGGAGGAGAGCGGCCACCGAGCAAGGCCGGCCCCTACCCGAGTTCAAAATCAACGCCCAGTTCCTGGAGGTACGCGCCCCGTCCGGGGGGGTCCGGCTATTTCTGTCTCGGGGGTTTAACAAAGGTCGACTGAATGGCCTCTCTCCCCAAACGCTGATTTTAATATTCAAACCTCTGTTAAATGTGACCTGAAGCTGCTTGCCAGGACACTGGGGATTGGGGGTGGGGGTCAGGCATCTCCAGAGTTGTATCAATGCATGTCCTCTCACTGCGCCTTGTACACACATCTGAGGATTGGTCTGATACCTGGTGAATAAGGACAGCAGGATTGGTGTCGCACGCTAAACAGCCCGGTCCAGACTTTCATCGCTAAAGCCTTTACGTCTCGGAGTGTCTAACGCTCTCTCTCTCTTGCTGCTGTAACAGAGTGACGTTTCAGTGTGTCGCGGTGAACCTGCGGTACACAACTTGGGCCGTATCGTTTTATTTATTTGGTTGCATGCGGTTGACCAAAACCCTGAGCGTCGGTCGCAAGGGAAGGAGGTCTATTACCGCTACGGAATGACAGCCGTTTGCTTCTGTTTCTGTTGCCCAGTTTATATATTGTATGTACTCATGTTCCTGTTACTGATGGTGCAGAGGGAGCTCATGTGTGTGTTGCTGTGTCACAGTT